>VDFB02273559.1:0-23473 GCA_007258455.2 Sequoia sempervirens
TCTCAACAACACTCGCTGAATTTTTTTAAGAAGCCCCCCTCCATGGGGCCATACCTATAGTTATCATTTAAAATAAATAAATAAAGAATCTACTTTTTCCTTCGGTGGGGGAAAGTATTAATTTTAAATTAGAATAAAACAAAATAGATATCACTTTACTTTTTAAAAGGATGGTATGTTTTTTATTTTGTTTATTTTAAATGGGTTGTTAAGTAAATATTTTAAAATAAAATAAAATAGGTATTTAGTGACATTACATTTTTAAAAGGAAAGCATCTCTTTTGGCTTTTTTTAAATGTGTTTTTTTTTATTAAAGAGAAAATATATGTTATAAATATGTAAATATATTTATTCATATGAATATTTTCATAGATAATAAAGATGAATAATTATTTATATAAGTAAATATATATAATTAAATGAAATAAATAAATAAATGAAATATTAGTAATAATTAAATGAAATAGTAGTATTTTTTTTATAGAGGGTAATTTTAATCGAGATAGTAATACTAAGATGAGTTATAAATAAAATATTTGGTGGTAAGAGAGTGTTCTTATAATAATCTTATTAACGGTACTATGGTGGAGATAAAGTTATTGCTTGCAACAACAAGTTGTCAATAGTAGTATATATATGTTTATTAAAAAATTTGGTTAGTTGTGTATTTTTTTTAGGTGTTCATTTTGGGGCATTACATTGAGCAACGAGGCTACAAAGCAGGAATAAATATCTATATTAACATGATATCTCTCCTTTGAAACCATAAATCTATTGCCTAGAATCAATCGCATTGCCTTCTTGGTTAAAAAATCACTCTTGTAACACCATCTTCAACCATTTCTTTGTAATCTTACCCAAGAAGGCTAACTGGATCTTCTCACAAGTAAGGTGAATCAGAGTCTCCATGGTTTCAAAGTTCCTTTCCCTCTTCATTACACTTGATTTAGAATACATGCGCTAAAATAGAAGCATGCACTCAATTTTGAGTAACTTTTAATGAGTATCTAGTATGTGTGCAAGGGAAGATTTTACATATAGAAAACTTTAGATGAACATCGAGCTCCAAATTATGTTCAGGCATTTCTCTCGGCTCTCACACAAGTGAAACGTTAGACTTGCATTAAAGGGTAATTGACACCTCTCAATTATTACCCTAAAATGTACAATCGAGACATGGTTTGAACATTAATGTGCAAACTTGTAAAGTTTTTGTTATCATATCTATGTTAAAATATTTAAACTTGGGCCTTCACTAATAACATAAGCATGGTCTTTTTTCCTTAACAAGGGGTGTAGGTTTTAATTATTGATCCTAAGGTAGAAAATTTTGGCCCAATATGGTTTACCATCATATTCCTCTCTTAGAAATAGACGACACAAGACTTGGAAGACACAAGAGAATAACAAAATCAAGGAATCTAAAAAGTGGATCTTATATCATCTCATTAATGAAACTAATCTACATTTTGATGAATTTGGAATTCATTCCATGTCGCATGTAGTGTGAAATTGTAAATTAGGAGCTCTACCCCTTTGGTAGCACTTGCCTTATAAAATAAATAAATAAATAGTATATAGTATATAACATATTATATAATATATAATATATATTGTGTATTATTAATATATAATATATTTATTATATATTAATAATACAAAATATTTTAAAAACAATAAACATAATGGATATTTGTTTACAAATGGATCCATTTTGAGTAGGTATCTATTTTAAATGGATATCCATTTTGTCTAACAAATTCAGCAGCCTCAGGATTTCCCTCAGGGTTGCCTTGGGATTTGGCTTAGGGGTGTCATATTTGGAAATTCAACTACAAAAATGTGTTCAAAATTTTTTCTTAGTTTTCTAAAATTCGCCCTTGGGGCTGACCACTTTTTTTCCAAATTTGATGAAATGAAAAGGGTTTATTGAGCAAACTGTCATCTTTCCAACGATATAAGATATGCCTTATTTTGAATTTAATAGATAATTATTATTGATTTTTTACTTACATTATGACTCAAAATATGATTGATAGGTTGATTGAAAAAAATCTATAATTCTCAAATGATTTAACATTTTTTGAATCCAAAAGATGCAACACATTCTATGTTTTCCATACTATAGGATAAAAAAATGAATTTCATAAATTGTTGACCAAGTTATGGTGGTTAGAAAAACAAGTTTTAATATTTTTAAAAAGTTCCAACTAAAAATTCATAACTAATTATTTAATAACAAAAAAATTACCAAAGAAAATGTCACACATATATGCATGTGTCCTATACTTATATTGAATTTTTTTTTTTTTTTTAAAGTTTCTACTTAGGTTGGTCAGATGTACACCCACTTTTTAAATTTTTTCCTAAAAATTTAGTACTACTGCATTGAAATTTCAAATTTTCACGAAATAGATTTACCTTTTTCAAAAAAGGACTAGTATCGTAGAAACTACATTGAATTTGCTACAAATTCTCTTGTTCCATATTTTTCAAATTATGTTAATAACCTATTTAAATTTTTATGTCAAGTTGCCTAACTCTATTTTTCTAAAATTTCATTGCCAATGGACCTAGTTTGGACCACCATGATCTTACACTGACCCCTCTATTCTAGAAAACAATCAATGAACATGGGAGTTTGATTTTTTTTTAGTAAAGAAAAAATAGCAACAACTCTATGTTTATTTTATGATACTAAATATTGTATATTTTGGAATATATAAAATATAAACTAATTTCATTTTAACTCTTTGTTTCAATTTTTGTGTTTTATCTTTGTTATGTTTTGTTCTTTATTGATCTTTGTTTCTCTCCTTTGCATCTTTCTTCACATGGTATCAAATCTAAAGTTTATCAAATCCAAAGGTTATCAAAGCTAAGGATTATCTAGCACAAATCTTTATAGTCAACAATGGTAGGACTGAGTGTGAGATTGACAAATCCACAGATTCCTTAGTTCATTGGAAAAAGTTGCAATCATTGGTCAATCACAATAAAGGAATTATTCAATTCTCAAGACATGTGGGAGCTTGTAGAAAATGGTTATCCAAAATTGGCTGATGCAGCAACATACAATGCTCACTCAAGTGGAGGACTTACTCAGGGAAAATAGAAAGGACTCCAAAGGTCTCTTTTGCATCTTCCAAGAAATAAACGAGAGTATTTTTCCAATGGTTGTAGTAGCAACAAATTCAAAACAAGCATGAGATATTCCAAACAATGTCATATCAAGGAATTGCAAAGCTGAAAACAACTAAATTACAAATGTTAAGAAGAGATTTTGAGACCATATACATGAAGGATTTTTTTATCAGTAGATTCATTTTTTACTCAAATTATTGGATTTGTCAATCAAATTAAATCTCATGGTGAGACTCTTGAAGATAAGAGAGTAGTAGAAAATATTTTAAGAAGTTTACATATAAGCTTTAAGTCTATCATTGTGGTCATAGAAGAGACAAAGAATATCTCACAAATTTCAATAGATGAGCTTTATGCATCCACAAGTTCTCATGAGCATAGACTAAGTAGGTTAGAAAATTCATCTTTGGAGCATGCCTTGAAAACACAAGTTTCAATCAATCATGGTAGAGATAGAAGATAAAATTTCAAAGAGGAAGAGATTTAGAGGTGGAAGAAAAACCCAATAAATTCAAGTGGAAAATGCAACAACAAAAATTATAGTCAAAATCAATCACAAAGCCAAAGGTTTGACAAATCTCAATTCCATTATCATTATTTCAAAAAATATGGGCATTACTCAAATGAATGTAGAAAGAAAAAATATGATTCTAAGCAAAAAATACAAATTTTACAAGACAATTTAATCAAAACCAAGTAAATATTTTCTTAGCTTGCAATGTTGCACAAGAGAATCAAAAGGATGTATGGTTTCTAGAATCAAGTTGCAACAATCACATGATAGGGAACATAGAAATTTTTTCCAATTTGGATGAGAATATAAAATCAGATGCCACATTGGGAAATGACAACAAGGTGTTAATAATGCGAAAAGTAAACATCAATATTCTAAAAGAAAAGTGGGAGAAAATGTTCATTTTTGATGTCTATTTTGTTCTTGGTTTAAAATATAATTTGATGAGCACTAGGTAGCTCATTCAAAAGGGGTATAGAGTATTTTTTTCAAAAATAAAGAATGCATAATTTTAGTCAAATTTCCAAGTGATTAGTTTATTGAAAAAGTCTAAATGACCAACAATAGAATGTTTCTCCTAATGATAAAACTATATTTGAAGGAAGAATTTTCTCAAGCACACCCCTCAATGAACCCACCAGTGGATGAAGAGAAAACTACAATATTCACTCAAACAATATTTTAGACATAAATAAAAGATAGGAATTGGATATGGCATCTACAATTTATACACCTTAACTTTGGAGGTCTAAACCTACCACATAGGAAAGCATGGTAAATGGTTTGTCACTTACAGAAAAATAAAAAAGAGCATCTAAATGATGCATTTTGGGTAAGCAACATAAAGAATCATTTCCACCAAGTCAATAGGGGGAAATGCAATATTGGAGATTGTTCATTCATATATGAGTGGACCAATGCAAACACCATCAATTGGTGGAAGATATTACTTCTTGGCATTCAATGATATCAATTACACAAGAAAAATATGGGTCTACTTTCTAAGACCTAAGAATGAAGTATTTGAGTTTTTTTTTCTATTCAAGGCTCTTGTTGAGAAGAAAAGTGGGCACTATATCAAATAATTGAGAATAGATAAAGGAGGTGAATACCTCTCAAATTACTTTCTAAGGTTTTGCAAGGATAGTGGAATTCACAAGCAATTCACTACTAGGTACACACCTCAACAAAATGGTGTAGTTGAAAGGAGAAATTAAAAAATGATGGAAATGGCTAGGAGCATGTTAAAATAAAAGTATTTTTCAAATGAATATTGAGTTGAATTCATAGCAAATGTAACCTACATAATGAATAGATTTCCAACCAAAACTGTTAAGAATATGATTTCGAAAGAAGCGTGAAGTGAAAGAAAACATAGTGTTGCTCATATGAGAGTGTTTGGATGTGTGGCATATGCACATGTCCCAGATGAATTGTGAAATAAATTAGACAAGGGATCAAAATACATTTTTTTGGGATATAGTGAGGAATCAAAGGATTATATGTTATACAATCCAATAACCAAAAATGTTATGAAAAATAGATATTTTTAGTTCATAAAAGAGGAATCATGGGATAGAAGTTTGGATAAAACAATAAATGTAGCAACAAGTTTACTACATGAGGATAAGGAAGAAGAAATACCATCAAGTTCTTCTATAGTGACTCCTATTCCCATTGAAGCTCAACAAATCGATCCTCAAGTGACACCTTCAATAAGTACAAGGACAACCCCACACATTCAAGCAAGCACTCCTTTAAGGGAACAAAAAACACCATCAACAATAGGAATTCTTGGTGCAAGACCATCAAGTCCACATTCTACAATTTCTTCTTCATGTGACATGTCAAATCCAAACTTTGCAATCTTGAAAAGATTAAAAAAATAAGTATGAGAGATATTTATGAGAAAAAAGAAAGTGAGAATAGTGTAGGTTTGAATTCTCTTTTTTCTTTATATTCACATTTAAATGATCCAATTCATTTTGAAGATGCAATTAAAGATGAAAAATAGGTATATGCAATGGATGAAGAAATATCTATGTTATAAAAAAGAATCAAACATGGGACTTAGTGAGTCTTCCATAAGGAAACAATGTGATAGGAGTAAAGTGGGTCTATAAGACCAAAAGTAATGTGGAAGGACAAATTGAAAGACATAAAGAAAGGCTGGATGTTAAGGGATACAAATAGTAGCCTAGAAAAAATTATGATGAAACATATGCTCTAGTTGCATGAATGGAAACTGCTCATAGAGCCTTAGCAATAGCAACCCAATACAATTGGAAGGTATATCAAATGGATGTGAAGTCAGACTTCTTCAATGGAGTATTGAAAGAGGAAGTGTATGTGGAGAAGCCACCTAGATATGAGGTTTCAGGGAAAGAAAGCAAATTGTATAGGGTGAAGAAAGCCTTTTATGGGTTGAAGCAAGCACCACAAGAATGGTATAGAAGAATAGACTCATATTTTTTGAGAAATAGCTTTAGTAAAAGTGATGGTGAGCCCACTCTCTACATCAAGGAAAATGATGGTAAGATTTTAATTATTGTTTTACATGTATATGACTTAATTTTAAGGGGAATGATGATATCCTCATTGTTGATTTCAAAGAGGCCATGAAAAATGAGTTTGAGATGATAGATTTAGGGTTGTTAAGGTATTTTCTAGGCATAGAAGTGAAGAAAGTAAAACATGGCATATTTATCTCTCAATAAAAGTATGCAATAGAGATTCTAAAGAGGTTTAAAATTAAAAAACAAGCCTACACAAACAACAATAGTAATAGGTATGATATTAAGTAAAGAAGATTGTAGAAAAATTATGGATCCAACCCTATGCAAAAGCATAGTTGGAAGTCTGAAGTATTTGACAATAACTAGACTTGATATAATGTATGTAGTTAGTTTAATTTCTAGATTTATGGATATTCCAGAGGAGATGCATTGGGTAGCAACTTTTGTTTTCTAAGGTATGTTAATGGAAAAAAGTGATATAACATTTTGTATACTAAAAAAAATGAGTTTAGGTTGGTTGGATATACAAAGAGTGATTTGGAATTAAGGAAGTGTAGATGATAGAAAAAGAACATCAGGATATGTATTCCATTTGGGTTCAAGAGTCATTTCATGAGCTTAAAAGAAATAACTTATTGCTTCCCTTTCCATATTTGAAGTTGAATATGTAGCAGTAACAAGGACAACATGTCAGGAAATTTGGATGAGAAGAGTGTTAAGATAATTAAGGCATGCAAAATTAGAAGTGACTAAGATCTTTTGTGACAATAACTTTACAATAACACTATCCAAAAACTCAATTTTCATAAGAGAAGTAAACACATTGACGCAAAATATCATTTGATTAGAGAGTTTCTGATTAGAGGTAAACAAGTTTTGAAGGGGCCTTAAAAACCTTTACAAAAAAGAACAGCTAAAGTGAAAGCTAACTAAATAGAGCAAATAATAGTAAAAACGTAGCAAACCATCAGCATGACAACAACCAAAAAGGAAGGAAAAAAAATAGAACTACATATTCTTTAGAATGTTCGCAACTTCCATGTTACTTTCAATAGTCTTTTGATGCACATCCATGACTTTAGACATTTCTTTAGTAGGGACCCTAGCCTGCATCTTTGTCTTATTGTGAGTTCTAGCACCAGCCCCAACCACATTTACCTCATTAATCAAAACATTTTGCGAACCTGCAACCTTATCAACCGACGCTTCCTCCACCATTTTCCTTTCACCAACACCATCCTTCTCATTAGGAGCAAGCTCCATTTGATTCTTGGCCTTCTCATTTAGAGTAGAAAGGCCCTTAACCTCATACCTTATAGCATATTTATTCCCATCCATGACCTTATCCAATTTCACACTAACCCCTTCCATTTGTTCTTCCAAGGTCAAAATCCTTTGTTCAAATATCTGCTTCATCTTCAACATCTCCTCATCAACAATCTTCAGGGAATTAAACAACTCATCAACTTGAGATTGAACCAAATACTGTGAAGAATCCCCCACTTTGCTCACAGCACCCCGAACCCTAACATTAGTCATGTTGAGCTCATAAAAAACCTTTTAAAAAGTTTAAACAAAGAAATAGTGCCTCCTTAGCCATACCCAAAACATTGGGAAAATCCTCCTGATCAAAGTTAAACACATCCTTATCCTCTGCATCACCCTCTTAGGAAGTACTATTCTTTTCCCAACTCTCACAAACCTCCTTATCTTTTACCCCAGCCATCGACATTTGGATCTTGCAGAGAGAGCTAACAATGTCCTCAACCACCAACCTCCTTCTATTCTATATATCCAAATCCACACTTGGAGATCTCATAGTAGCCTTCCCATCACCCATCTTCGGAGGAGAAGTAGCATGCTAATCTTGTGCAAGGCTCCCAAACCTAATTTCCAATTTATTTTTGCTGCCCTCCTTCAAGCCCTTCTTTCTCTTAGTCCCCAAAATGGGGGTGGCGGAGACACATCTACAACAATATCAATCATTTCTTTCAAAGTAGTAGAAGGAGCAACAAACCTAGATTTACCTGTTATTTCACCAACCTCTTACTCACTACAAGTCTCATAATCCTTCGGAACATGAACATAGTCCCCTTTACCAGTCTTCCTTAGAGTAGGAGGTTGCAATATCACTTCCATAGAGGCTTGAGAATCTAGAACATAGTCATCATCCTCTTCTGACTCGGATTCCTCCAAAACCACCTTCTTCTTCTTCCCTTTCATACTCACTGACTCTTCTTATGAAACAATCTCATAATCCAGAGTCAGCTTTTGTTGCTTACCCTTAGGAGCCATAGCAAGTGGCTTAGGAACCACAAAATATTTTGCATAATCCAAGATTAGCAAATTAAGACTAACGTGCAACATAGGGTTCTTAGAGTTCCTTTTATGATCCTTCAGACCATACTCTAGAGAATCCAAAAGATAAAATGGAAAGGAGATTTTCTTCTTATGGAGAAAATGATTCAAAAGAACAAAATGGTAAGCATTAATAGCAGAAAACTAACCTTGTAAAGTAATGTACCTCATCAATTCCTCTGCAACATCACCCCACAACCCGCTTTGATGGAATTGCGCCGATACCCTCAAGTCTTAGCCTACTTACGTAGTTGTTCCTCATCCCCTTTGAAGGAAATCTACATGACTTCCTTAGAATCCTTCTTATCTCTATAAACCTTCTTACCCTGCATTGAGAGACCAGTGATATTCGCAATGAAGTCCTCATTGACATCAAATTCTATGCCACCCAATTTTAAAATCTTGTTATTCCATCCTTTGACAAACAAGGTCATAGCCTGCGGGTTATTCCTATGAAGCCTCTATAAGTATGGTGTAAGCCCACCTTTATGCAATATATGCCACACCTCCTTGTTTTTCTAGGTGTCACAAGAGAAAGGCTCTGCTCTATTTCTATCGCCACACATGGACACAATCTTAGTAGAACTTAGGATCTTAAGAACTCTGCAAATGATTAAGAGAAGTCTTGAGAAGGAAAGCCAAACAATACCCACAATCCATGTGACAACGAAATGGGAGAAGAGAGAAATAATTATGCTAGAATGCTGCCCCATACGGAGATTACTTAAGGTACCATCAACCCAAGAACAAACCAACTCATCTTCACTCCGAATAATTAATTGCCATGTGATTATGGTCATGTGATCCTAGAACATAATGAAGCTGCCATTCGAGTTAGCAATTTTGATAATCATGATTTAAACAAGCAAGTGTCTTGATGAGGAGGGGGTCATCCACATCCCACACCATAGAACCACTAAGACCTAAGTTAGCAAAGGCATCCACTAGGCCATTCCCTTCCCTAACAATATGAGAGATAAAATTTATCGAAGAAATTTAAAATTTCAATAGCATCCATGTTAAGGGATTCAACAATCCATGAGGGGGCATAAGACTTCTTTAGGTTGCTAATAATATTTAAAGAATCACCCTCAATCCATACCTTTCTATAGCCTTTAGAGTGAGCCATCTTTAAGCCATGATAGGCTGCAAATGACATTTCATTAGAGAGTTGATCAAAGATGGAAAATTTATTTTGGGCCATTATAGGTTTGGAGAATAGTATGGAGATATCTTCACCAATCCATTGGAAAAATAAGGTTTTTCCATCAAAGAGATATTTTAGGCATCATGGATGGTAGCAGTTGTGATTAAGGTGCAGTGTTGGAATTTAATCCCAAATTCCTACCTTTACTACTTTGTATATTCTTCATTCTCTCTCATCATCTCTATAACTTCTCAATATTCTTATGCATGTAAGATTTCATTATCTCCAATCCATCTTTTCCTCCATTCATTACTATCATGTTCGTTCAACACACAATCGTACAAATGGGCATAAAAATAGTGCAACTATTTTTTCTTGTTTGCAATACTATATTACTAAAGGTTGCACTACTCATAGTAGTGTATATATGTGCACTTGACATCATTGCGCATGCAACAAAATGAGGGTGTGTTGCCTAAGGTAAAGAGAACAATAGTGTAAGTGAATGTAATGGAATTGCAATCACAATACCTAGAAAAGTGAAGGCAACCTATTAAGGTGTCAATGTTGTTATGCACAATGTCACAAAGCAAAATTGTGTATGCAATATTTTTTTCCTCTAGTATTCTTAAGTGAAAGTGACAACTTATCATGACTTTGCACAAACAAAATTCTAGTTGTCAAAATAATAACTTAATTTTAATTATGATATAACTAAGAATCTATCATTATTTAATTGTCTATTTAACCCATTTTGTGATTAAATAAAAATGGCATAAAATAAACTCTCATAGTTAAAATTTAAGAATGAAAGAAGGTCTAAATACAACCAAATCATTTTTTAATAATACAAATAAGCTCACATTAATTAAATTAAAACAAGTTGAAGAATCTTTTAACACTTTTCACAATATTCCAAAAGAAAATAAATAATAAAAATAAATCACTTTCTTTTAAATACTAGCTTAATTTTCACTTAGGTCAAAACATTGATCAGTTTCAAGGATGGAGCTCTTCTTGGGTGGTGACAATGGTGGTGGAGTGATTTCAAAATTTGAGAAGGTGGGAGACTTTGGAGATGTAGTAGGCATTAATGGCAGACAACTTGTTGATGGGAAGGTGATGTCAGATGGGTCCTTGGCTAATGGTATGAGGCGTGGGTCCCTTATTGCAGAAAATGAATATTTCTGGTGGGAAAGGAGCCCCAAAGGTTTCTTGTCCTTTGCATTCTTCAGCATCCTTCTTTGAAAGGGGGAATCTTGGTGCTAAAAAGTTTGGGTTTGGTCAGTCAACTGACAGTTTGGGTGCGACTTCTTCTGGCTTGGGTCCTGGGGTTGATAAGACAAGGTATTATTTATTCTCAGACTCTTCTCTCAAATGGATGAATCTATTTGGTGTGAAGCCCAAAGGTAAAATCTCTTCTCCTCCTGTGGTTTTTTTTTTAAATGCAGAGACTATAGAATATTCAATCTCTGTAGACTATAGAATATTCAATCTCTGTCTCGGATTGCATTGTTGAAAAAAGTGTATCAAATATGGATGTCTCTTCTAGGAAAATTTGTGGGGTCGTGTCCTCATATTGAGCTGGTTCGTAAGTTTTCTTTTAACTGGTGGAGGCCTAAGGGCCAGGTGGATGTGGCTACAATGACCAAAGGAATTTTTTCCTTTACATTCAATCATGGAGATGATCTATTGTTGGCTCTTATGGGTAGCCCCTATTTATTGGAAAATTTTCTTTGATGCTAAAAAGGTGGGAACTAGGCTTTAATCCTAAGTCGTGCTCCTTTATGACAACCTCGGTCTGGGTGAGACTTCTAGGTCTCCCTATTGAATTTTGGGATGAGGAAGTTTTCAAAGGGATTGTGAGTACTTTTGGGTGTTTTTTATCGATTGACCAAATGACAACTTCCAGGAAGCGTCTTGCCTATGCCATATTTTGTGTTAATGTGGAATAGTTAGCAGACCTCTCTCTGGTGAAGATTGACTCTAAGTTTAGTGTTTGGGAGCAAGTGGCAGAATTTGAATCTATCCCTTTTGCTTGCTTCCATTTCAAGAAAGTTTTCCATTGGGATAAAAAAATGTCCTCTTAAAGTGTAGAATCAGGTGGTTAAGTAGTGGAAAGAAAAGGAAAAGGCTCCTAAGATGGTATCTTCGGATCTTATGGAGAAAGGGGGGTCTAATCCTAGTGATGAGACTACTCTTGTAAGTGAGAAACCTATGGAATTGAAGATGGTAATGGATGAGATTCCTATGGGCCAAGTTGAACTTGAAAAGCTTAATGTGATTCAAGAGTCGGGAGGTGAGGATAACGTGTCTTCACCCCATCTCAGTACCGATGAGCCTTGTGAAGACATTAGATTAGTGGTTCTAGGTGAAGACCAGGAGAATGAGGGTGAGGTTTTGGGCTCCCCTCTTTTCGGGACTCATAGTAGTGGGGTTTTGAAATCACCACATGATGAAAGTTCTAAGAGTGAGGGGTTGGTGGTTTGTTCAATTTATGAAGTGAAGGATACTAGTGATATGGTTGATCCTGAAAACCCTCCTTATATTCCAGTGAAAGGCATGAATAGAAAGAAACAATCTCCCCCTCCAGAAGTTATTACAATAAATAGGAAAAGATTTGATTGCAGGTCGAAGCTGAGAGGTAGAGGCCGTCCTCCTTCAAATGTTACAAAGGATAAGGAGAGTCAAATGGATATAGTTGATGGAACCCAAAGAACTTTGTTGGAGATTTTCTCCAAGAGCACCTCCCATAAGTCCTCATGAAGATCATCTACTAGAACATGTGAGGGTTAAATCACCTCATAAGCATGTTCTTCTTGCTAACTTGGTAAGGGATCATCGTCCTGGCATTGTCTTGATACAAGAAACTAAAATGGGAATGGATAGGTTATCTAAACTTACACATAAGCTCTTTAAGGATTGTGGTATTCATTGCTCTAAGGCGGCTGGTGCCTTAGGTGGGATTGTTAATTTTTGGAATCTTAAGTTGATTCATGGGATTGAGGTCTTTCAGGACTATAATCATGTGGCTATTTCATTTATAAATGTTTGTGACAAGTTCTCTTGGACCCTTTCTAATATCTATGCTCCTAATAGTAAGAGTTCCAGGAAAAAGTTTTGAAAAAATCTTAGCTCTTTCAAGTATTTGCATCCTATTGCCAATTGATTGGTTATGGGGGATTTCAATATTCCCTTGAATAATGTTGATAAGTTGGGAGGATCACAGATTGTGGATGATAGTAGATATGATCTCATGAATCTTATTAAATACAATGCTCTCCTTGATTTGGATCTTAAAGGGGCCTCTTTCACTTGGCCTAAATGGCGTGTGGTGATGCTCTTATCCAAGTTAATCTTGACTGTGCCCTTATCTCCCTGATATTATTCTCTCTTATTCTTGCTCGTTGTTGGCCTTGACTAGGTTGGAGTTTGATCCTTTTCCTCTTTCTTTATTGGTGGATTTTCTAGGGAGAAAAAGAATCCTTTTAGGTTTTAAAAGATGTGGACTTATCATCCCAATCTCAAAAATATGGTTCAAGACTAGTGGAACATTCAGGTGGATGGTTCGGCTATGTGCATGGTTGCTAAGAAGTTATCCAATGTGAAGAATAATGTTAGGAGATGGAATAGGTCTTCTTTTGGGCACATTTTTTCTGAGAAAGAGGATGTTAACTAGGAGCTTCACTATGTAGCAATCTATTCAAGCGTCTAGTTATGATCAAGCTCTTGCTTTGAGGGAGAATGTGCTTCTTTCTAGATTGCATAATGTTGTGTCTAAGGAGGAGGAATTTTGGAAGCAAAGATCTTGAATTATGTGGTTAAAAAGTGGGGACAAAAATATGAGGTTTTTCCATCTCTCTACTCTGAAGCACCGGGCTTCCAATCGTATTAATACTATTAATTTCAATAATCAAGTGCATATGGAACTACATGAAGATGTAGGGTAGTAGAAATTACTAGGTGACTATATTGATATACCTGGCTATCAAGTTGATATTCAATAAAACAAATCTCATGTTGAATAATTTTGACTTGTTTGAGATATATCCCTTGCACTACAAGAAAACCTGCATGGTAAACAACATGAACCTGAGGTAAGACATGTGCACATGTACAACATTTTCACTCAAGGTTTGTACAATATATTTAATGTTTTTAAGTAATGTACATGTACACAGTGTATATATAATTTTAAATTCAAACTCACCTATGGGAAACAACATTCCATCGCTTGGTAGGTTTTGTTAGATTATTCCTCTCTTCTATGCAACATAGTAAATAATAGCTAACACCTTCTATGTTTCCAAGCTCTACTATGACTGCAAAAGCATCTCTTGTACACCAAATTTACACATCATGGAAAATTTGTAAAAAAATTAAAATTGTCTAGAATTTAAAGATCATTAAATTATATAATAAATTATTGAAAAATTACACATGTACCTTTTCTAACCAATCCTAAAATATGGTCAATCAATTGAAATCAAAGGAATTCCTTGAAATCTTTCATCCTCATTTTCGTCGTATGTGTCTAAAATGACTAGTGGCACCAAATTCCATCTACTAACATATCCAAGTTCCTGGTTGTTGCATGCATTAGAGTTTCCCAAAATGCACTCAATGCAAAAACAAGAGTAATCCCTTGTGTATAATGTCCATCCAGGGAAATTATTTGTACTCATAACACAATGCAAAGATCTTGTTTTATCTACCCTCTTGCATCCATGCATCAATCTTCTGTGCACACCTAGATCATACGTGTAAAAAAAAACTTATGTGAACAAACATGTATATATATAAAAATTAAATTTAAATTTTCAAATTTTCAAATGTAATTTAAATATACCTGATAGCTCCTAGAACACTCTATGTGGAATGTTTTTGTTTATTCCTGAAGATGTGTCGACCTCATTTAATGCAAAGTGTTTCTTACACCATTCAACAACATCATGTGAATCATCCATATTATCTCCTAAATAACTCATTTTGTGCTTCCTTACAACACGTTTGATGCAAGCTCCTAAGCCGTCATGCTCACCCTTTCCATGCCCACTCTTAAAGAAACTCCAAGCATTTGGTATTTTTTATTTTTTATGATATCTACATAGTGCATAAAATGGCCATGATGATTTGAATTGTGTTTCACATCCATCTGACCATACAAAATTCTTTTTGATTTTTACACCCCTACTTCTCAAATTATCAAAAAAAACTGTAAAGGAATGTTGTACAAAAAGTGTGTCATGCTCTTTATCATCACTAATATAAAATTAATATTCTTTCTTAATGACTCATTATTCATTTGTACTCTCAACACCATCCAATTATGATTGTGTATATTGATAACACACATGAACCATAATAGTGATATTCTTTGAAAAGTAATATCCTAATTGAATCTCTTTTTGATGTACAAAAGAGTAATTTTTTGTAAAGTCAACTACTGATAGAACTGTTCCAAGTGGAAAAGTATCTTTTAATGTTTGAAATTGTTGTGCTTTCCACTTAGTAAAAAAGGCATGCTGTATGTATGGTTGTATCAATTTTTGAGAATCTTCCATAAATTTTCCAATAGGTATCTCCTCTTCTACATAGTTTAACCTTGTGGATTCTTTCCCAATTTTTTTTTAAAACTTTACATACTTGTATCTCTTGCAATTTATTGTCTTTGTTAGGTTAGTATCTTCACTTCTCGAAGGAAATTTAGCCAAATTTCCACATGTTTCACAAAGTCCTTTTATGTAGTTTATTTGAGGTCCATTTTTATTATCACATAACATGGATTTTATGAATAAAATTACTTGTTTAGGAGGTGAATTTTGAAAACCATAACTTTCTTCTCTCATCTTTCGAAACACCTGATAGTACAAATCAAATTCAATATGATAACAACAAAAAGTTTCAAAAATATTATTTATCTTCACATAATATGGCTTTAACCTTTCAAACATTGTTTGAAAAATCTTTATATGAGGATACTTATTACAAAAGTTCATTTACATCTTAATTTTTGTTATGTATAGCCATTATTTTATATGATTTTCATAAATATTGGGCCCAATTCTATGTCTCATAACATCTCTACTATTTGATGATGGACGGGTCTACTCATTCCAAAAAATTGAGATCAAGTTCCTAACAAAATCTTCAATCATGTCAAAATGGGGAGCTCTACACATAATTTCCCAATTTCCTTTTGAACTATCATCCAAAACCTTTCTCTTTTTCTCATATTTTATTAATGTGGTTCTACTAGAACCAATTTCTGCCGAAAGTGCAGGCATTTTTCTTTTTCTTGATAAATCTTGATTTAAAATAGATTTCAATATCACCCTTCTTGTAGTGGCCTTATCCACTAATCGAGATCCTTTCCCAATGGAATCTAAACCTTTGTTTAACATTTTTAACAATATATTTTTGTAGTCTCATGTGTTTCCTCTTATTTGATGTTGAATGTACACCCAACAATTGTAATGGCTCTTTTAGCTCATTATGAAGAAGTAAATGTGATAACAATTTGGTTTTTTCAAGTGTTTCAAGATGATTGAAATGATTATTGATTATTTCCTTTAAATATTTAGTCATTGACCTCCTACTAGTATTTGTAGGTTGGTTGGCATAACATTTCAATTTCTCCATATCCATATCAAGTAAATGATCTAAATTTGTATAAGAAATTTGTTTCCTCACCTTTTTAGCTAGATCTATATGCTCATCCATACCAATAGAAGGAAGTGATCCTAACTCCTCTCCAACATGCATTGTTTGAACTTGGGCCTCCTCCCTATCTTTAACCATGTGTTCTTCAGCCTTGTTTGATCCAATATCTAAATTTGGCTTGGCTTCTACTTGAGAACTTCGTGCTTGTTGACCCCCTTCTATATGTCACAAAATATTGCAAAGAAAGTGAGAGATGATGCTATATAAACCGTGGAGTTGAACATATGAAATCAAAGATTAGAACTTGAACTTAAGAATTCCATGGAACAAATACATGATTGGAAATAGACTCAATTTAAGGAAATTTGGCAAAATAAAATTTAAAAGTCATTAGATTTTGTAAATTGGATATGAATTTACATGCAAGCAAAGAAAGTGAGAGATGATGTCAAGCTATAAGTAGAGTTGAAAAAATGAAATCAAAGATTATTGAACTTAAGAATTCCATGGAATGTAAATGTAATTGGAAATAGATGATAAGGAATTTAGGAAAAATGAGTTTAAAACTACACTAGGTCCAAAACAAGTATTGCATATGAGTTTACACATGCAAGCAAAAAAAGTGAGAGATGATGCTATATGTGGAGTTTACACTAGTACACAAACAACAATATATGACTAAATAAACTACTAAAAATTGCATATAAATGACTAGCTTTAGTCACATGACTATTAGTGGTTTATTTGTAGTCATTTATAACACCATTAAATTTATGACTAAACAATTTTAGTCATTGATTTTAGTCATTAATTTGGTCATTGATTTTGTCATTGATTTAGTCATTGATTTAGTCATTCATTTAGTCATTTATTTAGACATATATTTACTCATTAATTTTAGTCACGTGACTATTTTAGTGGTTTATTTGTAGTCATTTATAACACCACTAAATTTATGACTAAACTATTTTACTTATTTATTTAGTCATTGATTTGGTCATTGATTTAGTCATTAATTTAGTCATGGTAGTGATTTGTTTAGTCATATATTTAGTCATTACTTTAGTTATATATTTAGTCATTAATTTAGTCATATATTTAGTCATATATTTAATCATTAATTTAGTCATTACTTTAGTCATATATTTAGTCATTACAAATCAAATCTAACTTAATTAATCCTCACAAATTTATACATATAAACTTCAAGTATCATAGATATTCAAATGTTAAAAAACACCATGAAATGAAGACTAAAATGCTTGAACAAATATGATTGATCAGACACACACACAAATAGATTACAAATCAAGAGGAGCCACAACACAGTATTTATGAGTGGAGAAAAAACCACTCTGAAAATTTACTTCATTAAGCCTCATTGGCAAATCAAAATCTCATCGATTACATTCAATGTCTCAGTGACATTGTACAACTTGTAGACACTATATAAACATAATACTCCTATTTCCATATACTTGTACTATTTTCCCCTTTCTTAACTGCAGTCCTTTTGGAAGGGAAGCAACCTCCTATAGGGGCTTGACACATTTAATCCCCTTGAAAATCCACAACTTTCTCGCCGCTATTGGTTTTGGCTCCTCCAAACTCTTCCTTGCTGATATTCACCTTTCACTTCTTGAATTTGGAGCTGCAACCTAAAAATAAGGTTTCAAAACTTGCACATCAAAAACTCAAAAAAGTCAATATTACAAGACTAAATCTGTCATTATTTCTCTGCATGGTGTTGTTTTATTAAGATAGCATGTTATTGAATAATTGATATAATAGTTGATTTATGTATGAATGCAAGTATTCTTGTATATTCCACACCTTGTAAATTTTCCACAGGTTATAAGTAAAGGGAAATAGGTCCCCTAATGATTTTAACAAAAAAGTATAGGATGTTGCACTTACATGAAGTATGTCCACTGGGTCGAAAGCTTTTGTGACCTTCCCTCATGGCATGTTCATTGCCATGACACTCAACCCTCCCTGTAATGTTATAAAATTTCTGGAACAACCTCATACCAGTTAGAAGGCTAATTTGAATCATCAATGATAAAATAATAATAACAATAAATAAAGAGCTTGCCACCAAAATGATCATTAATTAGGAAGAGAAAAAAAGATAAGACTAAAGTTTAGTACTAGAGGTTGATAAGTTCTCAATTGATATGCCATCCGGAAAACACTGCCAAAAAAAGTCAGGGCGAGGTCGGTCAACTGCATCTTTCACAACATTAGTTACAACAGCAGTTACAAGTACTAAGAACCAAAGCCCTGTCATAGACTTAGATCTATAATTTCAATTTATTAGTAGTTGTCCTAAATCAATTGAAATAGAAAACCATTTATACAAATACATAATGCAAAGAAAATAAGAATGTTACCTAGAATAGCATGGTGTAACTCATTAATATTTATGTCAAAAAAATAGTAGATACAAATTATAATGGATGGTACAACTACTGCAAGTATTTGATAACAGCTAACACCCTTCTTGAGCGTTTGATCTGTTTGTAACCTAAGATGATTCACTATGATTTGGCTATCTTCTTGTTATATTCAAGCAACTAGAGAATATATGTAGAATTTGCAACCTTGGTGTTAACATAGACCCAAAAATAAACTTCTAATACCATCTACAATTTGCACTTTCAAGGTGTAAAATTGGAAGTACATTCAAGTTGATCACTCTCTTTGAGACTAATACTAGTCATTTTTGAAATTGTTGGAACACATCGAAATTAAATAAATCAACTCAAAAAAGAATAGAACAACAACCTAACATAGGTGTGGATCAACAACACCCTAATAACTAGTGTAATTAGGGTACCTTCAACCATTGATAGGTCCAAGATACTTAAAATAATTGATGTAAGTGTACTGAAATCTTTTGGTAACTCCCTCACAGGTAATGGTACATTCCAATCATCGATGTGGAAGATCTCAATTGTTGTGTTTTGATATCATGTTAAACTATGGTCTATGGATTGCAATATTGTAGGATATGCACAAAATGGATTTGTTGAAAAGGCTTTAGAAACTTTCAAGCAAATGTAATTGGCAAGTGTAAAGCCAAATTCCACAACCTTTACCAACATACTCCTTGCCTATAATAAAACTCATCAAATGGTTTATTCTTAGCATCATAAAATTGAAAATGGATGATTGATCTGAAGCAAAGAAAATAATTAAATAGCACAAAGTGAATGAGACGTGGAGAATCATTACGATTAACATTTCACTTGGAAATTGGAATTGTTGCGCCTCTTTCACAATAGAGCAACATGTGATAAGGGGTTCTCCTCATAAAAGCTTCAAACTCAACCATTCATGAGAGAATCTTAAAGAATTTCCCACAAATCACTACAAAAGGTACATGGTGAATCCTTACCATAAATCATGGATTTTGTGTTTTAGTAATGGACCATTTTGTTGGAGATTGTAAGGAGTTGTGGATTCCTCTGGGCTAATTGAGAGTATGCTCCCATTTGAATTGAGACTAACCACCATCTTTTACACTATCAAATGGACCACCACCTTTGTTCTCTCTAGAAGAGGAGACAAAGGAGAATGTTTTTAGTGTCATGTCTAACATGAAATCCACGTGAGGCACCAATTATTATATCATATTTACCAAACTCGAACTTAACATAGACATTGGACTCAACCTCAAACTCAACATGGAAACTCAACACTAACTCAAAAATTTGAAAAAATCATGATGTATAGATATTTTTTAAGGTACATATTTTCCTATGCATTCCTCCCTAAATCAATTTTAAAAATTATAAAAACCTAATCAATTGCAAGCTAATTTGAGTACAGAATGCCTGAAAGAGATGCCATCTCATGGAATACGATGATTGCGGGATATGATGATTGCGGGATATGCATAAAATGGATTTGCTGAAAAGGCTTTATAAACTTTCAAGCAAATGCAATTAGCAGGTGTGAATCCAAATTCCACGTCTCAAAATGGGGTCTCAGAGACAGACAAGACAAAACTCTGAGACCTCAGAATAATTTGTTGAAATTGGTGTCAGGTCTCAGGATGTGACATCCATCAGTGTGTCAGGCCATGGTCTCTGGTGGGATGTCATGATAAAATGTCATCAATATCCATTAGGGACGCTATGATTTTTCGATGGGAGTCATTGGTAAGTTCCTTTGATGGGGTGAAAGGATAAGTCACAATGGAAAGGTAAAAATCCATCGACTAAAGAAACACCTATCAGTGGAACAGAGGAGCCAGTCCCACTGATAGCCCAAAAAGAATGAAAAGAGTAAAGCAGTGGCAAGAGAAGCATTGCAGAGACTCTCCAATATCGGTGGGAGTAATGCTGAAGTCTCACCGATTTCCCAACAACACTTGAATCAGAGAAAACTTCACATCTGCCTGCTCTAGCACAAATTCTTCAATCTAAATCCAAAAGATGGGACAACTCACCAACTATGTACATATTAGAATTAAAGAACATATCACTAAATTAAGAGGCTTACCTGTTCTTGAACTCTCCTATTTTGACGTTTCACACGTAAATGAAACCTCCCTCTTTTCAAGTTTTCTTCTAATGCAGCTAGATTGTGAGGATAAAATGAATTTTGGTTCACACCATGAATTTTGAGTAGTCACTTCAGACTACTTGTTGGGTTGCAGGGGGTAGCTTATAGATATTTTCTCTATTTTTTGTCCTAATGGGTTGTGATTGCAATCAATTTTAGACCTTACTTATTGTCTTTATGAAACACATAAGCTTTTTATAAAAAAATCCTAAAAGTATTTATTGCATCCCTATTGAGAATGTTCAATTATGTTTTAAAGAATGACACTGCAAACATAATGAGGCAGAACATTAGTTGTAGCTAAACAAATGCATATATTAAGGATTACTAGTAATTGTTAATGAGATAAGGAGAAAAACATCCCTTGCTCCTCCATTCCCACCCATGAACATGTTTTGTGGGATGGTCAATATATGGTTGTAGTATCCAAGAGTTATTAATTATTTTCCCTAATCAAAACATTGGTTTTCAATGAGATCATCTTGTGCTCGTACAGTTCACAAACCCTTGTAGAGGCCTTGCTACAATCAATAGAGTATTTGTATAGACTCTTCTCTTAGAATGAGTGTGTAGCAGGACACTATTTTACTCTCAATTTGATATCACAAATAAAGATTATGTTGTGTACTACTATAAACTATGACATCAGGTGCACATATAGCACAAAATATATGTCTGGATCAATGCAAAGGGATCCAAATTACGAGAAGCTTTCTTTAGCTTTTATGCAGGCTATTTGTTTTTAGAACAAGATCAAATGCTTTGTGCAAGCATTGTCCTATCTTTAGTAGGCAATAGTTACTCTAAAATGTGTATAAAATGGAGCATTTGTAGAAATGACCCTTAGTGGATGAAGGCCAATTTTGGTAAATTCCAAGTTAGTATATTGTAGTTGCCTTATAATGTATTTAGAAAATGCAGGCATCGGTAGAGAGAATCTCCAGTTCATATGAACCAATTTTAGTGTTAGGGTTTGCAAATTATAGTCACCTCCTAATTTATGTAGAAAATAGAGGCCTTGGGTGAAAGCTTTGAATCTTGAAAATAGTTTCTTGTGGATTGCAAACCTATTTCTAGGTTTTTGAACCATTTCTCTATTTTAGAAATTTCAAGAAATTCGTCTTGAGAGGCGAGAAACTTTCAGAAGCATTTCTGACAAATTTTAAAGCATTTGCAGCGATTTCCTACTGTTTTCTAAGGGTTTGTGGAAGTTTCTTACATTGGAATTCATCTTTCCAAAATATTCCTCAAGTTTCTAATAATGTTTCGTGGAGTTTTTAAAAGATTTTTCTATATCACTTCCAAAAATTTCTTCAAGTTTCCATCATTTTTGATACTAGGTCGTGTTGAAATTCCATTCCTCAAGTTTCCTTATCTATTTGGCCTGGTTACATGTTCACTATTCTCGGTGCAACATGGATAGAAAGAGATTTTAGTGTTAGGTTTTTAATATTACCTAATACAAAAAATGTTACTTCCAAGGTGGTTCAAGTGTTTTAACCAAAATATACTTGATATTTTAATGAAATATTTCCAGCCAATATATACTGGAGACATTAATGAAATATTTCCCATTTTTTTGAGCAATAAGATACATCACAAAGGAATATAATAGTCACGAGACAAAGAAAATTAAGTGAAAATAGTAGTTAGTGTCGAAGGATTCAACATAATAAGAATCCATCAATTCTTTGCTTTGCAAAAGTGTTCAGCCTATGACTACTCATTTACCTTTTAGATTTCCAAAAGTCCAATTGATTATAGCTTGACTTGCCTCTACATGGCATTTATATATTAATGGCTTGCAATATCCTTTTTGAAGCCCATGATTGTTGCACCTGACTATATAGGAAAAGATAGCAGAGACAAATTCATATCTGCTTAAAATTAATACCTGCTGAAAACTTGGGTAGGGCTTGTACATTGGTCCATATGCCAAGTTGGTGTGCTAGTTAGGCGAGGAGTCAAGAAACTGCTTTACCATCACAAACACACAAACAAAAGCACATATGTTTAAATGTAGGAATATTGAATAAAGTGTAGCAATGATAATGGTAATATTAGATTAAAGGAGTTTTTGTGAACATTTGTGAGCCTCATGATTCCCTTTTCCACCTCATCTTTTGCAAGACACATTTAGTCTATCATCTTTGAATTTGCGTCATCTTCTTTTGCTTCCTTGATCTTTTCTTTTTTGCAATTATTCTCCTCTAATAGGCATCATCTAGGCAATAGGTTTCCTTTCTTTTTTATGGACATGGAAATTTTTTTCTCTCTCATTATTAGTTATTCTTCCAAAAGATTTTTCTTTTTCAACCAACATATCAATCAACTAATAAAGTGGGTGACTTTTGTTGATTACCTACTTGAAATGACTCCAAATAGGTTGAAAATATGGGAAGGAGATATTTTATAAAGGTTTTCATATATACACTAATTTTTCCACCAACAACATCAATATCATGTTTGATTGCCCAAATTTTAGAACTAGACTTGTTAAATCACCATTTTTCAATTCAGAACTAAATAATTTCAACTACAATTGGATGGATTCTAATT
>VDFB02273560.1:0-21381 GCA_007258455.2 Sequoia sempervirens
TGTGATTCACCTAGCAAATATCAGACTTTTCTATTGTGTGATTCATGAACACCTTAACATAGTCATCAAGAATAATACAATTTTCTTTCTAGTAGATCTATGTGTTTCATAAGTGTTTAGCATAACACAACTTGCTAGCCTTGTGGAATCCATCATATTGCATGGACACCTAGCATAACACAACTTGCTATTCAGTAGATCGATGTGGCTCATGAGTGATTTTCCATAACACAACTTGCTAATCCTCATGGGAGCATTTCCTTTATTTGATGGGTGACGTTTGGTATTTGAGACAATTTAAGACAAAGGTCAAGATGCCTTACTAACTTGAATCCCTTTTAGTACTAACCTTGTATTTTGTGAGTGTTTTCTTCATGTTTTCATTGTGTTTATGTACATTTTATTCTCATTATGCTGTCATATGTTTTTATTGTCTATGCTTTATGTTTTTCAACATGTATGTTTGTGTATGTTGTCTTGTTGCATATCATACATGTGTTCCTTTGTGCTCATGTTGTCTTGTCATGGGATATTGGATCCTAGGGACTTGTGCACTCCCCCTTCATCCTTAGTCATCCTATCTCTCCAACATTTGGGCATTCAAACCCCTCTTGACATAGATTTTCTACTTTAGAGTGAGTATGAGTGTAAGTTCATACTCTCACTAAAGTGGGGGCTAAATGTAGTGTCACAAATTGTCACCCTTGATAATTTTACATTATGTTGCTCCCCTTAAATTATTGAGCTAATTGAACCCATAATTTCCTATATTATGCATTTTGAGGCCTATTTTTACCATTTTCCAACAAAGTGCAAGCATAGAACAAGGTAATTAATTTAATGTTTTGGCCTCAACACCTAAAATATTGGAAAATAGGGCCAGGATGAGGATGCCCTTGGGTGACCCTATCCCCTTATTTTTCTAGGATCCAAATTTGAATATGTTGGTGTCGTCATTTAGCCATTTGAAATCAAGTTGCAAAAGTCGACTATCAAGATCTAATTTGTGGGAAATTAAATAAATGCCTATAAATACCTAGCTATTGCATCATTTCAAAAAAGAGAAAAAAAAGATAAGGGACAAGGAGAATCTAGAAATTATTGGCAATCAAGAGCACTATCAAGCAAGTCAAGAGCAACATTTAAGAGCTTTATTGCAACAATTCAAGATCCTAACATCATGTCAAATCCTATGTGAATTCATGTGTGTTTATGATATAATTTTTTGTGAAGGATAACCCTTTTGTAGGTCTCCAAGCAATTTAAGCAATCAAGAAAACAAGATCCAAGACCTTGAAGTGATGTGCATGACTTTATTCCTTCAAGGAAGCAATTAAAGGGTGGCGAGTTCTAACACTTTGTTGATTTATCATTCCTTCCTATCATTTATCATCATTGACATTGCCATTGTGGAAGTGGAAATACTAACATAGGGTTTGACTAAGATGACACAACATTTCTTCTCTCTTTGAATATGTAGGTTTCAAGTTTGGAGAGGATTGAAGGAAGTTAAACAAAAGAGGCATACAAAGACTTAGATGCCCTTGGTTACCACTATCCTCATATTCAGATTGACACCAAACATTCAAGTCAAGTACACAACACCTTGCCCTTCTCAGATCTTCCTGCAAATCTCTGTTACAGTCTATCAATTGTCAGAATCTTGTATTTTCATATTAAAGCATATATTCTAATTAGGTTAATCAAGGAAAATTAATTCTAATCCATTCCAAGACTTAAAATGATGCATCTATCTAGGTCTAATTGGCTCACCTTCATGGTTGAAATTCAATCTAATCACCTTGTTGATATACATCTTAATGAAACCTTAGAAAAAGGGGGAAAAGATTACAAGTTCTTTATAAAAGACATAAACACCACTCCCCCTTTTCTTCGTTTGAGGTATATTCCAAGCATAAGGTTTAGCATTGGAATATCCACCTAATAGGAATAAATATAAAATGTCATACCATAATAGTAATACTTGCCATTAATTTCTCATAGTCAACAAAGGTCATCCTAAGGAATTAGTCATAGACACAACACAAACATAGGTACATACTTAGTGCAAGTAGATCATCTATACATAATAATAGTTATTCACACCATCAAATCATATTTTCTTAAGTCTTTATCATCATTAAACACAAGTTAGTAGATTTCATAACTCATTCATAGCCAAATCATGACCAAGTTTATTCTATCCCCAGTTCTTGTAAGAATAAACCTCACTGGGTTTGGATGCTAACCTATGCATTCTCATACTCCTCATTACTCCAATACACAATTCTATAGGGATCAATACACAAGAACTAATTTTTTTAGTTCATATAATATTAGAGGAAATCTCTCACATTCACTCCAATATAAACTATAAGCATACAAATTAAAATAAAATAAAGAATTGATAATTTTTAAAATCCATTATTCTAATACATGCAAACCTTCAAATATAATATAATGGATATGCTCTTGATTATGTTTGTTTCTCACTTCAACATCTATTTTCTTGATTTGGGATCCTTGGAAGATGGAGGAATAGGCTCCAATTTATTGAAAATTTGAGAGGAAATTGGATGATGGAGATCAAACTTGGATCTTGAATTGGATCCACAATTGGTGGATGTGATTGGGAGAGACAAAAATCAATTTTCTAATTAGGTGGAGATGATTAAAGGTAGTCAACTCATTTGATTGATGAGTTCATATTATTTAATTTGTGATTTTGAGTCAACCAAATTGATTGGCTTGTTAATGGATTGAGTTATCTAACTTTATTATTTAGTTAATTATTTTGATTCAATAGTTAACTAATGAGGTGTAATTAAAGATTTAAATAAATAGTAGTGTATCATAGAAAAATGGCCCCTTTTCATTTTCATGGTCTTTTAGGCCTTTCTTCATGATGCTTGGTCCATTTTCTTTGATTTAATGTTGCAATGTGGCTTGAACATTCACATTAGGTCCTTAAAATTCAAATTATGACGTCTTGTGAAGGTGTTGTGAAGTGTTGTAAAACATTTCTACAATTTTTGAGACTCTATTTATTATAATTCACCTAAAAATCACCTTTTCATCACTTATCAAGTCCTATTCTAAGGTGTTGTAAAGTCTTCTAACGAGATTTCATGCTTTTCTAGGCTTAATTTCACTATTTACACATTTCTAATGCTTTATTTGACCACTTTATGCCCTTATAAGGCTTAATTAAGTGTGTTTTTTAATATAAACCTGACAAACAACATTAAATGCAAGATCATTCCTGACACCCACTTTCAAGTCCAAGGTGGGACCCATTCGCCATGGGTGGTGAATGAGTCCCTCTTGGCTTAAAATTCAAAATATTTCAAATTTTCTTTTGTGTTTTTATTTAAAATCACCTTATGTCGGCCTGTGATGAGGTATCTTCGGGTTACTAAGGCACAAGTATGTATAAAGCATTCAAGCATTAATCAAGTATTTTGGAGCAGCCATTGTTGTATCATTATCTTCCATTTCATTTCTTCATTAAGGGTTTGATTACCAAAGTGGGATTTGACCAAGGCAAATCCCTATAACCTAACCCTTAACCATTTTTCCCCTTTTGCATGTGTGTTTGCAGACTTGTGTTTACAGATTTGATAAGCTATTAAGTGTTGAAAAGTGGACAAGAAGTCAACAAAGTGTTTCAAGTCAACTACAACCTATTTCAAGCTTGGAGAAGACATTCTGTCCGTTTTCTGCAGAATTAACTTCGTCAACCCAACAAGTAGTCAACCTCAAATCTGGTGCTACAGGATTGGTCTCTGATTTCACAAAATTTCGGGAGTGGACTAATTCAGCATCAGTGGTGAATGAGTCCCACCTTAAGGCTAGAAATCCAGATTTTGTCAGATTCCGGATCTTGACACTCAGAAACTAGCTTTCAACAGTTTTCATACGAAGCAGGACTGATTCACCATCAGTGGTGAATGAGCCCCACTGGTGATTTTTAGTGATCTCTGCCAGCATTCAGGACACTCTAGATTCTCCATTCTATGCCTAGGTGCACTCTGATTCAACCTTCTTTTCTGTTTTGCATTTGTTCATACTTTAGTTCATGTTTGTATATCACATTGTGTTTTCCAACATTGCATTAATCTTAGGTTTGGCATTCATAATCATTCAAATAGTTCATTTAATTGCACTTAGATCATTCCATTTAGACTAAATAACATCATACACTGCATAATTTGAGTGAACCTTCATAGATTTTGTGTGGGGTTTATCTCTCTCCTTTTAGGTGAAACATCCTAAGAGTGCAAGAGTAGCCTTTAGATCTCACACCCAAAAATCTACGGTTCATTTTGGTGAACCTGCATATTGAGCACTTTACATTTCTGATTTCCATTACATCTTGCATCTTAGACTTCATTTGCATTAACATTCAATTAGGTTTTGTTTTTGCATCCTAGGGTTTATACACTTGCATTAGTGAAAGACTCATTTAGACTTCATTTTTGCATACAATATCATTGAAAAATTGCAAAATTGGATTTGCATCCTCCCTTGGCATCTGAAAAGCATTTAAATCACTTTAAATTTTTTGAAAAACATAAAAAATCTCATAGTTGGACTCATTCGCCACCCTGGGCGAATCGGTCCACCTGCATATTTCAAACAACATTTTCAAGCATTTTTTGGGTATTTTCTGTAATTGCTTTTTGTTTTGCTTTCCAAATTCTTAATTTGCTTCTATTTCTTGCATCTTAGTTTACTTGCATTCATTATCACCATGGCATTTTCTTTTCATAAGTTTTGGAATTCATTGAGATCCTTAGTAGACATGTCCAATTGTGCCTTTGGCTATAATCCTAATGACCTTGAGATTCCTCATGCTCCTTCAAATCCTCATGATTGTCCTCCTCGTGATGTTGACATCATTGGAGAAGACGATGATAGCATGAACAAGTTCTTCAACGAATGTCTTGATAACCTTGAAGCCAATGCAACCTTTTACCCATCCATGAACCCACCAAATCTTCCTACTATTGCACCTCCTGATCACTTTGGATACCTCCATCCTGAAACTCAAGAGGGACCTAAGATCCCTCCATCAAGTGGATCTAGTCCCTCTCAACAAACACACCCTCAACCATTTTATGATCACAAAGTCACAAACACTCCCATCAACCTTGAACAAACATATGCAAAAGGCTTCAGTATCCTAAGTAAATAGGGTTGTGACACAACACATGAACATGACTTTCACCAACTTCTTGAACAAAAACCAACATAAGAAAACATAACAGGATTAGGATATCAAGATCCTCCTCATACTGATAAGCCTCCTTTTGAATATTGGAGACTTCGAGATGATGGTACCATGATCTTTGATTCTCCTCCTGACTTGAACATTCTCCTTCCACGTGAACAACCATTACCCGATTCTCATGGCAAGGATGCTAGGATCCCCATGGGTCCTCTTCCTCCTTCCATTCATGAAAAAGGAGAATCTAGCAAACGAAAAAACCTTACAAATTGAAAAAATCAAGTTTCCTACTCATCCTCCACCTGAATGTGAAAGGAGACTTGAACTATTTTTAAACAAAGGCCTTATACTCTTACCACCTATGAATAGGTTGGTCATCCATCCTAAAGATTCTAACATACCATATTGCAATATATCATCGTGTTCTTGGACATCGAACTGAAGAATGTCGAACGTTGAATGACATATTGAACAAGTATCACTTCACTGATACTGACTGCTTTCCCATCATCCCTTAAAACAAAATCCTTTTATGATGCCATAGTTGTAGAATTTTTCATTCTCACTATTGCATGATTCCCCCTATCACCTATCTTGGCTCATTCTTACCTCGCATTCGGTGGGGGTAAGAAGTTGTTAGCCTCATCCTAGTAGTGCATTTGTCTTTGTCTCTTAACTATGTTATTCATTTTCTGCTTATATTATTTAAGATTGAGAAACCAATAACTCGGTTAATGGTTGACTTAAATTTGCATTACTAGCTCCTTTTCATTTTTCTTTTATGTGCGTATCGTGTTCCCCCGTAATGTGTGTTTGATGTTTTCTCTCTTTGTACACTTCTTCTATTCATACCTCTATTCTTCTCTATGTCATGCATTGCCTTTGTCCCTTTTTTCTTTGTGTTTTCCTTTTGGGGATGACGCAAAGCGTTGAGACACCCTATGTCTCTTCCATGTTGACCCAAAAGGTCCTTTCTTTTTTTTTTTGTTTTGTGTTTTCCTTTTGGGGATGATGCAAGGCATTGAGACTAAAATGTCTCCTTCATGTTGACCCAAAAGTTTTCCTTTTCTTTTGCCTTTTCATTTCTTTTTATTTGTTTTCCTTTTGGGGACGATGCAAAGCGTTGAGACCACAATGTCTCTTCCACGTTGACCCAAAATGGACTTTTATTTTCCATTTGTTTTCGCTCTCTTTGTACCATTCTTCTAGTTCTATGTGCTTTGGGGAATGATGACAGTTCCAAGCTCTTTCATAAAAACATTGCAGCAACGAACATACTAACCCCAAATCCATAGATCCCTTATGTGTTTGGTGTGTTCTTTTATGGGGGGAAACTCCCTTTCTTTTGTTTTCTCTTTCATGTACATGACACAACCTAACCTAGAAACATATGACTTGGCATAGGGCTTTCCAAGTGGGCTCTCATGTCTTGTTTTTCCTTTTTTCATTCTTCCCTTTGCTACTTTACAGTAATTGCTCACAAAACGATGTGTAGAAATTCCTTTAAAGTGGGGGGCATACATTGGCATAATTTCATTTGCATTCTTAGTGTAGCCTTGTCACTTCATACGATGCGTTTGTCACTTTATGGATGACATTGGGTGTGATGTCCTTCATAAGTGTGATCTATCTTAGCATATTACGTTCCTCTTGGTGGCCTGATGTGACACATTGCATCCCCTAAGTTACGAATATACTATTCTTTGATTGGTCCTCTCTTGGAGACATTAGACACAATGTTCCCTAAGTGACAAACCTTGCATGAACTTAACAAGACTCCTTTGAACATCTTTTACATTTTGCATGTTACATTCTTGCCGCCTTGCATAATGCAACTTACATGCCTGTGGTACCTTTCTCTTTGTTCATGAGTTCTAAGCATACGAAGCTTTTCTTGTCTCATGGAGCACGAACCAACATTTTCCTTTGTGGCACCTTGTTAAAGTTATCAGGAGGTATAACTTAAATATGGTTGAGCGGGAAGCCCATTCAACGACACGACTTGCCCCATAGCCTCCTATGTGTTTTTGAGTGCATACCAACTAGCGTATGTATCTTACCTTTGTGGGTCTTCTCACCCAGCGGACCGCCATGAGTTTTGTCGCCCCAAAGTGAGTATGCATTCTCTTTTTCAAACAATTAGCCTAGATCTAATCCACAACTAGTTGGACAGACGATCGAAGCTTAATTCAATTCCCCTTTCACATGTGCCTTTCTTTGTTCTTATGTCTAGTTTGCCATGGGATCTTCATCTTGGGGCTTGATCTTGATCGTTGTCATTCCATCTTGCTAACATAAGTGCATTTGGAACCTTTCTCTCGATATGCATGGCTACTTTAGTGTGAGTTTGAAGCAAGTTCATCCTCTCACTAAAGTGGGGGCTAAATGTCTAGAAAAATGGCCCCTTGTCATTTTCATGGTCTTTTAGGCCTTTCTTCACGATGCTTGGTCCATTTTGCTTTGATTTAATGTTGCAATGTGGCTTGAACATTCACATTAGGTCCTTAAAATTCAAATTATGGCGTCTTGTGAAGGTGTTGTGAAGTGTTGTAAAACATTTCTACACTTTTCTAGACTATTTATTATAATTCACCTAAAATCATTTTCATCACTTATCAAGTCCTATTCTAAGGTGTTGTAAAGTCTTGTAACAAGATTTCACACTTTTCTAGGCTTAATTTCACTATTTACACATTTCTTATGCTTTATTTGACCCCTTTATGCCCTTATAAGGCTTAATTAAGTGTGTTTTTGAATATAAACCCGACAAACAACATTAAATGCAAGATAATTCCTGACACCCAGTTTCAAGTCCAAGGTGGGACCCATTCGCCATGGGTGGCGAATGAGTCCCTCTTGACTCAAAATTCAAAATATTTCAAATTTTCTTTTAGGTTTTTATTTAAAATCACCTTATGTCGACATGTGATGAGGTATCTTCAGGTTACTAAGGCACAAGTATGTATAAATAAGTGTTTTTACATCCATTTTAACCCCCATTCATCAAGTTCACTTATTCACACATTCATTCATGCATCATTGAATCAAGCATTAATCAAGTATTTTGGAGCAACCATTGTTGTATCTTCATATTTTCTTCAACAAGGGTTTGGTAAGTTGATAGCATTTGCTTGTTATTTGTTTATCATTCTCTTCCATTTCATTTCTTCATTAAGGGTTAGATTACCAAAGTGGGATTTGACCAAGGCAAATCCTTATAACCTAACCCTTAACCATTTTCCCCCTTTTGCATGTGTGTTTGTAGACTTGTGTATGTAGATTTGATAAGCTATTAAGTGTTGAAAAGTGGACAAGAAGTCAACAAAGTGTTTCAAGTCAACTACAACCTATTTCAAGCTTGGAGAATACATTATGTCTGTTTTATACATAATTAACTTCATCAACCCGACAAGCAGTCAACTTCAGATCTGGTGCTACAGGATTGGTCCCTGATTTCACAAAATTTCGGGAGTGGACTGATTTTCTATCAGTGGCGAATGAGTCCCACCTTAAGGTTGGAAATCCATATTTTGTCAGATTCCAGATCCCAACACTCAGAAACCAACTTTCAACAATTTTCATCATAAGTGGGACTGATTCACCATTAGTGGCAAATGAGTCCCACTGGTGATTTTTAGTGATCTCTGCTAGCATTCAGGACACTCCAGATTCTCCATTCTCTGCTCAGGTGCACTCTGATTCAACCTTCTTCTTTTTTGTTTTGCATTTGTTCATACTTTAGTTCATGTTTTCATATCACATTATGTTTTCCAACATTGCATAAATCTTAGGTTTGGCATTCATAATCATTCAAATAGTTAATTTAATTGCACTTAGATCATTCCATATAGACTAAATAACATCATACATTGCATAATTTGAGTGAACCTTCATAGATTTTGTGTGGGGTTTATCTCTCTCCTTTTAGGTGAAACATCCTAAGAGTGCAAGAGTAGCCTATAGATCTCACACCCAAATATCTATGGTTCAAGTAGATAATGTGGGAAGTGATTCATTTTAAATTAAATATCAATCAATTAATTTAATTGTGATAAAGTAGTGGACATAGGATAATATGAATTATTTTAATGGATTTAGAGGTGGTAAGCGCATAATTTAGTGTATATATGATTTCAATGTGTACACAAATCACAATGATATTGAATCTAAAATTTCATCCAAGGTTGGAGTAGAATTTGGAAAGCCAAATACCACAAAATATTTGAATAGATAAACTTGATGATGATGGACTACCTTTTTATTAGCTCAGACCTATACAGTGGGGATATATTAATTGAAAGGAAGAGTTTACCACTATCTAGTACAAATTTTAGCTTCAAGATGAAGCATACTAAAGAGGGAGAGATAATTAAGTTTAGGAAGAATCCCAAACCCTAGAAATATCCCCTAAAACCTCTCTTATGGACTTGGTTCATAGGGGCATCCTTCATCGAAGGATTGCCTACATACCCACTTCCAAAGGGGATCAAAGTCTCATGTTAAGGAACATTCTCATGGGTTACCATACTCAAGGTTTCATAACCACCCAAGTACCAATACTCAATGGAGTCAATTATAATGAACATTATATAAGGAAAACCAAATAAGGGTTTAAGACCAAACAAAAAAACAAACCACCATTTACAAAATTAGCCATTCTAGGACCATAGTTCATAGAGTTTTATTTATTATTGTTGCATATCCCAATATATTTACTTTAAATAATTCCCAATAGTTAATAATGCTTAAGGATAAGCAAGAAAACCCAACTAAGTTCCCAATTTATCAATTTATACTATAACATTTCCATCTAAGGACATACATATCTCAAACTAGACTCACCACCTTTGTTATTCATAATTCAACATGAACATCCCAAAAATATCTTATAGGTTCATCTCATTGACACAAATGATAGGGTGATTACTTACGAACTAGAAGTTCTCTTTGTTTGCAATGAAATACTCTGACCATTATCATTTAGATCAGTCATAGATATCAACAAGCCATAGAGGAAGTACATTTAATAAAATAGGTCTTAAACATGGGTATACATTTTCCTTAGCCATGATAATACTTAGGTCATATGTAGGATAGTGAAAGAAGACTTCAATTATGAAGTCAATCAAGGATCTCATAATTAACCTAGGTCACTCATAATTTTAGTTGATGTAATACCATTACTTAACAATTATAGTGGCATAACCATACATAATTTCTAATACCACAACATAATTTCTATTTCTCTATAACTTAGCCCAAGCATAAGTGTCCTCACATAGAAAATTTCATGCAAATAAAGTAACCAAAACCACTTGAATAATAACATCCTTAAAAATTGTTATTAGCTTTTAGCACTAATACTTTTATTATAAGAATAACATGAAAAAATTAGCCTATTAGTCCTTATGTATCCCCCTTATCTTTACACGAATATATCCCTCTTATCTTTACATAAATAGATTACAAAACAATGACATAGATGCTATTATACACGTAACAAGAAAAAAGGAAAGGTTAGGAAGTTAATAACATCATGATCTTGATATGAAATATGATTTTACAAGTTCTATCTGTTAGTCTACCAATATTAGGAATTTAATGCTCAAAAATTGATTTAGGATTCTCGAAGGATACATTGTCATTTCTCTCACTTTTGATATTCACACAATCATAAAGGTTTAATTAGAACAAACATATCCATATTTTTTATTTACCACCATAGTACACTATATACATGTTACACTACATTGATATCTCTAATGAATATTTATCCATTCAAATCAATAATGACATACTAATTTCTTGTTATTTTATAATGGCTATAACTTAGTTTAATACGATCATAACAAGTTTCTACGAGCATGATTCTAATGGAATTAGATTATAATTTCACTCATACAAGTAGGGTCAATGAGTGTTAGCTTAGTAATGTCATCTATAATTAATTATAGCCTAAACTATGAGCTATAGTATGCAAAGACAACACGATCGACATACTTGACCCATACGGATAAGAACATTGTCATATATGCAAGGATATCATGTAATCAATTCCTTGGTGATAACACCATACACATATTTATCAGTGCACTTAGATCAATAAGACCTCATGAATCCCATTAAAAGAGGGATACATGATCAAATAACCTATATCTCAATGCATTGTTCTCATGTAACTTATAATAAGGAAAGGTAATAAGATTATTGATACTAGAGTTACATGAATTTGTATCATTTTTAAGAAGAAATTCTCTATAAAATTATGTTGCTCGATGTAATAAAATCTATGCTTGACATACACATTCCATTTTTATTTACCATTCACATGCACTATGATATCATAAATAATTACTATAATAGCACAATAATATGTCTCACTTCACCATATTTACTATTACTACTTATTTCATCATAAATAATAAATATTACATGAGAATATAGCCTTGATGCCATTATTTATGTCTATTGAAGAGGTGCAATAATATGGTTTCTCCATAGTTGTGCTAATTAGAAAAACTCTTACCACATTTCCATGAAGAACTATAATATTAAAATAATGTATATTCCACAGAAGGTTTAGTTTCCCAAGAGCATTCTAAACAGTCTTATAATAATCCTAGAAAAGATATTGCTTGAATATATATTCCAAAATTTGTTTTGTTTTCACTCACTTGACATTAATTGTTTTCAAAAGTAGGTACATCATATGATTACTAGCATATAATTTCAGTTAGGGTTGGAGCAATCTTTAGCTTTCAAATTAATGCTAGGATTTGAAATAAATCAAGGTTCCATAGTGACAAGATTAGATCGATTTTGACTTGTAGAGTTTGAGCAATTTGTATGTTACAAAAATATAAAAACAAAGTTACCTATATCCATACACATGAAAATGATATTCACTCATATTCTTGTCATGAAAAGGATATCTGATATGTATCACACACATAAGAATTATGTAATGTCCCAACCCTTCAATGCAATAAATTTTTCTAAATTTACACCATACAAGTAAGTAAATTAGGTAACAAGTCATTGCAATAAATTTTTTCTTTCTTAAATATTGAGAATATACAAACAAGATGCCATATCATATTACAATAAAGATTCCATTTCATTATAATAATTTCACAAGTTACAACAAAACAAGAATACATACATTTACATACATAGCTCCCATGTGCTTTATAACAAATAGCTGTAAGACGGTCTAGGATCCTTCCTTTCAAATCTTAGTTCTTTTGTCGCCTGTTGTGGAGGACAAGCATCACTCAGGTGCTTTCCACCAACCACTGACTCATAATGCGGTTCCTCACACATCTATCATTCGATAGATGGCCCTTCCCTTCAATGAAGAGATTGGTAGAGTAATCGATAACAACAACCAACTAAGCATAGTGTTGTGTCCTACATAACTAGAACTTGTAACCCTACAATCTCTGTCTAGCATGTAATACTGGATCACGGTGAATTGACAATGTAGTCTCGGTAGTCACACAATCTAGAGTGGAGTCTTGGACATTTACACTACTTTGGCCAAAGTGTTCTCATTCAGTACTTCAAATGAAGTCATCTATCACATACACTACTCAGGGACGATTTGAATTAAGGATATCTTAAGCTACGCGTAGGTATTTCCTTCAATGGATAGTCCATCATCCCAAATAACCTACAACCATTTTAATCTACTTGGAATAAACCTACTTAACTAGTAAGTACACAAGTTAGGTATTTCCTTCTATGGATAGTAAAATAACAAAGACATTTCAACAATGCATGCAAGACACATCATTCAAAAGTAAAATAACAAAGAAGAAGAGATCCCCATGCCTGTTATCACTTATCTAAACAAATGGAAGCATTGCATCCTTTTCCACAATAGCAAGCTTGATAAACAACTCCTCAAGAATGACACTATAACTCTCCCTCACAAGTTTGTAGCTTACTCCTCTCATAATATAGCTCTCTCAAAATATATCCTTCTCACAACTATACAAACTTACTTCCTTTCACTCTCTCAATGCAAAGAAAAGTATGGCAAGAAAAACACATAATTATGAATTGCAAAAGATGTAATATGTCATGTCCCAAAATTGTAAGACATGGAAATGCAAATAAATAAATAAATCATAATCACAAAACACATTTTAGTGTGAAATATAAATAACTAGATAAATAAATATAAAAAATTGAATGACAATCTAAATATTATTGTCATAGATAATATTATAATTATAATACATTTATTATAATAAACAAGACAATTAATATTAGTACATTATAAACATCATAATAATAAACATTTCACAAGAAAAATAATACAAAATAATATTAATAAAATATTAGTATAATTATAGTCATAAATATTATAGTACATATAAAACCAATATTTTAAGAATAAATATTAAGAAATAATATTTATATATTAAAAATATAATGCAATGATTATTATTAATGAAGAAAAAGGCTTCATTATAAAAGCAACAGTTATATTGAAAGGCAATGAATGTTCCAAAGGGCAGCGATTCCACTTTCAAAGACAACAGTTTGAAAAAAAAAGAAAAGAAAAAAGAAAGGTGGTTTAAAAACAATAATGAAGGTTTTAAATAAATGTTGTGTCTTTTCATAAGGACATCTCTCTTGAAAAGATGTATCCTTTAATTTGAATATATAGATATAAAAAGACATCGAATGGAAGAATTAGAAATAGAAGGAATATTAATAAACATTTCACAAGAAAAATGATACAAAATAATATTATTATAATTATAGTCATAAATACTATAGTACATATAAAACCAATATTTTAAGAATAAATATTAAGAAATAATATTTATATATTAAAAAGATAACACAACGATTATTATTAATGAAGAAAAAGGCTTCATTATAAAAGCAACAGTTATATTGAAAGGCAATGAATGTTCCAAAGGGCAGCGATTCCACTTTCAAAGACAACAGTTTGAAAAAATAAAAAATAAAAAAAAAAAGGTGGTTTAAAAACAATAATGAAGGTTTTAAATAAATGTTTGTGTCTTTTCATAAGGACATCTCTCTTGAAAAGATGTATCCTTTAATTTGAATATATAGATATAAAAAGACATCGAATGGAAGAATTAGAAATAGAAGGAATATTAATAAACATTTCACAAGAAAAATGATACAAAATAATATTATTATAATTATAGTCATAAATATTATAGTACATATAAAACCAATATTTTAAGAATAAATATTAAGAAATAATATTTATATATTAAAGAGATAATGCAGTGATTATAATTAATGAAGAAAAAGGCTTCATTATAAAAGCAATAGTTATATTGAAAGGTAATGAATGTTCCAAAGGGCAACGATGCCACTTTCAAAGACAACAGTTTGAAAAATAAATAAATAAAAATAAAAGGTGGTTTAAAGACAATAATGAAGGTTTTAAATAAATGTTTGCCTTTTCATAAGGACATCTCTCTTGAAAAGATGTATCCTTTAATTTGAATATATGACATCGAATGGAAGAATTAGAAACAAAAGGAATCAATTAGAAATCTGCATAAAGCAACAGATTGGAAATGAAATAAACTATGAGAGATTTATTTGATTAAGTGTTATTGTCAAGAATATATTTGGGGAAGTAAGCTATATATATATATATATAGTGATTATTGGAAGATTAAAATTAATTAGAAATAATTATATATATATATATATATACATGATCATTGCAATAATGATGCTTGCAACAATTATTGAGCCTTATAAGTAATTACGATCTTAATATAAAAATGGATAGATTAATATTTACGATCAATCAAATGTAAGATTGAAGGAAGGCGACTAAGGAATTAAGAATCATGGGAAGACACAACAATCTAGGTGATGTACTCACTAGCAATAATATTTAGCATATTTTGAATATAAGAAATAAATATTACTAATCTGATTATTGATAGAATGCTTTCTAAGTTAATCTTATCATAATGAAAATTATTCTAGGGAATGATGAACTTAAAGAACCCTTGATAAATGAAAATATATTTGATGATAGTCATGAAGTAAATCTTGGATGAATGCAAATATATCCGATTGTTTAAAGATTGTCTTCTATGTGTCTGTAAACCTACTAGGGTGGAAGGGCCTGAGACATGCACTGCTTCCTAAAAACACCACTTAATAATTTGTTGTGGCCATGGAGGGGTGGTAGGCCTAGGCCACTTATGAGCTCCGTTGGCTTCCCCAAGTAGTTCTTTTTTCTTCCGAGGTGATGATGTGGGTAGAGAAAGCAAGTACAAGTGTTTGCGCTAAGCACACCACTCTGAGGATGGAATAGTCTTAGTTGGATGTTCAACTCGGAGCTAAGGGGTGGGTTATCCTGATAAGATGTGTAAGCCCTTGGGCTTAGATGGATAGCTTTGGGTGGATCTACCCATGCCACCCCTCATATGTCTTCATTATTGCTTTATGATTATGCTTATATTTTGGATATCTAAATATTAATGCTAATAGATATGTTGTTAATATGGTGAATGCAATATTCAAATCTAGGGTTATTGAATTAGGAGAACATTCATTTGGAAAGAAGAAACCCTAGGCCTAATCAACAAGCAAAATCTAGGGACAAACAAGCGATTTTTAGGGCTAGGTCGGGTAAGGGACATTACATAATATCTTATGGAAGAATGTGTCCATCACAAATGAAATGGTTTAGCTATTTATAGAGTAACCAAGCAACCTCAAAGCCTATAGTTTAGGCATGTAAAAGGACAATATGCTTCATGCAAAGCAACACATGAAACTTAGCAATAAGGTGGCGATCTAATAAGCTCAGACTCAACAAAACCTCCTATATATCGACTTATTTCCATGACATCAATCCAAAGACTTATTTGAAAAGCACTTGGAGAATTCAAATTATACTCCAACAAAGACATGTATCAACAAAAAAATGTATCAAGAGGTGGTGCCAAAGCCTCTATTCTTTTATCAAGTTGGTGTAGTTTCATATGGAGAGAAATAGTCAACATTAAATTTGTAACACTTAGCACATATTGACTAAATCTAAGGAATGAGTCCATTAAACATTTAAAGGCGTTTGGACAAATTCAAAGTTTCTCTTTATCATAGCGTTGACCATGTCAAGCTAACCGTAGATAGCAATATCAAATGAAATGCAATGTCATAAACCGCGTGTCATCTAAAGATAACCAATTTACACTTAACAACCATAAGCTATTAAATTGGCTTCAATTGAAATAGTCAATAATGACTATTATCGACCTCTATTATATTGTCTCTACCGAAGTTATGACAACCGACATAATAAGTATTATAATCAATTGTCATTTATTATCAATGATAATTGATTTCAAACATATAAATCACCCTTCAAAATGGTAGCGATCTTCTTGTATTTGACTAAGTCTATTATGATTTAATTCTTTGGATTCTTAAGTGTGGTTTAGGTGCTAGTATTCAATCAACACACAAGCTACTAATAGATGCGCCTTCTTATCGACCAAGCATAAACCTAAATGATTTGGTCCATTTTCCTTTGGTAATGCATACCACTTTATAAGCAATGTGTTGCCAAGTATAGCACTATTTATTTTTCAATAAAATATAATATATATATATATATATAAATCTATTGGATAAATATATTCGATACTTCAAATGCTTATATCCTCTTATCATTATTCATCAAGCAATACACATGAACGTATATACATATATATACATACTTATATAATATATACATATGTACACTTTTTTGCTAAGCATTAACACTTGCAAGTGTATTTGTGTATATATATACAAGCATATTCATTATAAGGTAATATGATAGTCAAGTAATCCATTCGATATTGAATGATTATGACCTTGTGACTATATTCACACACACACATATATTTACATATAGTTGTTTCCCCGTGTATGTACCTATGTGAGTATTTCTACTCACATACATATGCATTTACTAATGCTCTCATTCACAGGTCTATGTATATGTATTTATATATATGCAAAAATTCATAAAGCCCAAAGACTCAACCCAAGCATAATCAACACAATGACATAACGAACGACTCAAAAGCTCGAATAGATAAACATCACCCAATAATGCACTCAATAATAAACAGGACCTTTACTAATGCAAATATCTCAAACTAGGGATGACTTACCAACTTCCCACTTCTATGTCTAGACTCAACCAAACTACTGTGGTGTGTGTATGCTTAGATAGTTTACGTTACTGATTACCTGTCCAAGATCTTCTCTTGAGTGGTACTTCCCCTCCGCCTGGAGGAATGAGCATTTAATTGCAACCACTAACACATGCCTACGACAATCAACTGCTCACAACATATATAGTATACCTAAACATCTCCAAAGTTAGAATAATAATTCAATAACCATCTATTCACATATATGCAGTATTTCCCCATGAAATAACATCAATTGAGATAAAATCAAATGAGATAACATTCATATTGATAACATGGTATGAGCACAATTTATTCATCTCTAGAATTCACATTACATTCACATTTTACCCTGCATAGTAATAGTAAATAATAATTACATAATTGGGGTGTAACAAATTAACTTAGTATCTAGCTAAAACATCTATTAATTTATTACAAACCTTAATTCTTTATTATAAATCAAGTCAAGGCCCATAGAAAAGGTCAAAGAGAGCAAGAAAAGAATTTTATAATTCTAAATGCAACACTTAACACTAAATAATTTTAAAAAATTATATAATTAAAATGTAAAGCAAGGCCCTCTTAGGTATACCAATAATTCTGCTAGAATTAAGGTATCTATGACAACAACCCCAATGAGATCAAGAAAATGAGCACAATTTTTTTTTACAACATTACTGTCATCGATACAATTTTATTTCTAGCAAAAATTTCATTCACCATTCATTCCTACAACCACTTGATCCATTAAAATTCCAATGATTTAGAATAGAAAAGCCAATGAAGTAATCCCAGATAACATTACATAAAGCTTACCATAATTGTTCTACAAGGTCATGTGGACTCCATATTATTGATCTGCCTTAGTTTGTCTTAGGGGGTGTAATATGATCCCTCCAAGTGGATACAATCACTAGCCACCCCTCCTAGAAATCTTTGTGGCCTAAGATGAGAGAGTTGAAAACTATAAAAACATGTTGCATGTAAGGTCAACTTCCTAATGACCATCTACCCAAGGTGTTCCAACCATTTATAAACTAATATACCAACACTATATTAGGTTATGCCACATCAATACTCTGAGGTATGTCTAGTCTATTACCTACATTAATATTCATTAGAAATTATCTTCTTGTAGTCCATCAAATGCCTAAGCAATCAAGGTGGTCCATCACCTGCATCTTGTTGGCCTTATGGACCACATGCTAATGAAAAAAACCATCCAACCCTCTAGCATACTTCAACATGCCACTGGCCACAAGGCCCACATGCCCTTAGTGGAATCTACCCATACTTCTAGAGTAACACGTGGTATGCATCATCAACATGTCACTAGATCTAAGGCCCAAATGCTCCTAGTGGAATCTATCCCGCTATCTAAGTGGTACAACTAATAGCCCACTGACATAGCATGCTCCTTGACTCTTTTCAATCTTGAGCATGGATAAGCTTATTTCTACATAGGTCATATAATTTTTCCATCGATGATCAACTTGAATGGATAAGAATAGCCTACACATTAGAGGATTACCACCTCTACCTATGCCCTCGTAGGGTCCTACTCCATTTGTTTCCATAAAAGTTAGCACCTACACCCAGCTTAGCACTATAACTAGAAGAGAGGTTCATAATTAGGAGTAAGTAGATTCTAAAACTAGCTACCTCAAAGTTTGTACTACCCATTTTTATGTTGTCATACATGAGGGGTTCAAGATTAATTCATTCTTGAATTGCAATGATTGTTACTCAACCAAAAGGAGGTAACCATTCACACCTAACAAAAGTTGATAAGGTAGTCAACTTGCTACATATTCAATGATGGTTTGCTACTACAATTTCCCTCATCTCAAAATATATTGTAGTTGTTTTAAATTTAATTACAACCATGAATAGACTATGAAAGGTGATATGGATGGAGCATTAATTGATCCTAAAATCTTTCCAATTGGAGGTGGGAATAAATAACACTTTCTCCATTGGTAGCCTATGATCCCCACTACTTCACAATCCAAAATGTTAGATAAATTTATTTATTTGCAAGGTAAAATTTTGTATATGATGGATTTCTCATTTTAGGATAGTAATTTATCCATTTTCATTAATATCGACTATCTTATTAGTGAACACCTTATTACCAAGAAGGTGTAATCCATTAATATGAACCACATCTCATCATTCCTTAGTTTCCATTATGTTTGTTTCTTCCTTATTGTAGGTTATATCAAGCTGAATCAATTTAACATAGAAAATTATCATATCCACTTTCATAATACTTGATATTCATTAAATAACTTCACTTAGTCCAATAGATCATCAACACATGGAAAAATAAGGATGGTTTCAATAGAAAATTGTTGTTGTTATGTTGTTTTTTTATCACAATCATTTTTAGTACCACTTAAAATATAGTATGATGAATTTTAGAAGGTAATTTAAGAAAAGTTGAATACCAAACAACCTCTTTAGAAACAACAGTAGGATGGTGCTCCTTACTCACACTACCTAAGTTGTTTCCAATATTTCTAGGGCCTTTCCATCAAACTCATTTTGATATACGTAGCTGCAATGCCATTTTTAGAGGCATTTTATCAAATAGTTCACTTGTCTTGTCTATGCTTCTTAGTTGCATGATTAGAATTGCCTATGTGGAGAGGGGAGAGGGAGAAAAGACACCTATTATGTTATTAATTTAATAATGAATGATTAATTTTAGGTAGACAACCAAGATCTATACTTCTAAATCAATCACCCAAACAAGTACAGTCATCACTAGGTGAGTCCTTTGAACCAGATGAAATATTATCATAAAAATGAGTGATAAAACTATTATACTAGCATCCAATTTATTTTTCCAATAACCACCTTACTTAATGCCCTAATTAGGACCATTTATTCATATATGTTTGGTCTAAAATGTACTAGCATCCCTTATAAAAGTGATCAGATTCGAACAAGTACCTAGGGTTTAGCTAGGCAACAAGAATTAATATATGTTGTGAATCAGAGAGATTAAATGAGAAGAAGCAACTATTTATTATCAAACTATAAAATAATTTGCGTAACTTAAGAAAATATACAAATTTAGGGAAGAAGAACCTGGAATATGATGTCCCACAACTCAAGCATTTGTATTGATGCAAAAATCTAGACTATAGCTCGTTGATTCCACACCTATTGCTCTATCTTTGTGCTACTACTCAAATCCTCTCTCATACAATTCCTTCTTTATTCACCTCTATTTTTTACTACAATAAACTCCCAAATTGTATATTTAAAGAGGAAAGGAGTCAGGTCTCCTACAAGTGCAACATTTTGGTCAAACTTTACAAAAATCGTGCCTTGTTGAGGGTTGCCATGCTTCAGGTCATCCCTCATAAATATAGGTTGTCTTCTAGCCATAGAGAATAGTGGGTAGCATTTAGGGGAGAGGAGCCAATATGTATGCACCCAAAATCGCCACACGGACCAATAATTTTTTTTGCCTTGTACCCATTTTTAAAAATGATTATATAAACAATATAAAATTATTTTTAAAAAATTTGCCTTCATTGTGCCACGTGGGAGGACGATATTTGTCTACGCGGTTTACAAATTGAAAAAATGACCTGTCGACCAATACGTAGGCACCTTGGGTGCCACTTCCTGCATGACACGATGTCTGAAGTTGATAGCCTTGCCACGCCAACTTCTCTCAATATTCCACCCTAAGAATCCACTACGTCGCATTTATCACTCACCATCACTTCCTATACTTCTTGACTGTCGTTTTGAATGCAAATCTCCTCTCCTAAGCTCCAAACCACCCCACGTTCTTTTTGAGCTAACCTACATTGAATGCTCTCAGTGCCTCGCTCTTGTTGCCAAATTTTCAGCCTTTCATTCTAGCAAGTTGTCTTCTTTCTTCACTTGCATACCAAAACCTGCTCGGTTCATCGTCTATAATCT
>VDFB02273561.1:0-22532 GCA_007258455.2 Sequoia sempervirens
CCCACCATTGTTTGATTAAATTGTTAGTTGAAAAGTCTATGCATGATGTTTCTGGAATGACCTAGGAAGAATTCATAAAAAAATGATCAAATTAGACATGAGCATTTGCAACCTAGGGTTTTACCTCAACCTCGTAGGTCTACCAGGAGAGTGAGCACGGTTGAAGCCACTCTTGGTGCTTCAACCTCTAGCGCAGGCCCTAGTGTAAACCCTCCTGCAGCAGAAGAAACCATAGAAATTAGCTCTTCTAGGACATATCACTCAAACAAAGAAATTTCTTCTCTTGATTCTGATGATGATGTTCCACTTATAATTCTAATGAAAAATAGGGCATAGAAGAGAGAGGTAGAAATAAGAAAAGGAAAAGCCAAAAGATAGTCAGTAGAAAAAGAGGTGCCAAGCTCTAAGAAGAGAAAGGTTGACACTGTTCATCCTGTAGCCAAAGAAAAACATGAGAGCCCTCCTAGGAAAGCAAGACCAGCCAGGCTAGCCTTTGGTATGTCTCTGTAGGAAATCCCTAAATCTAGAGAAACATCACAAGGGGACACAAAAGCTCTAATGGGGTAGGAGAATGTCGAGGAAGATGATATATTTAAGACATCAACAAACATAACATTGGCTGATCTTGCCAACATTGCAGAATAAGCCAAAAATCAAGAGTATGAGGAAAATCAGGATTTCTTGCAGCAAGAGGTCATGCAACAAAAGCCAGAACAAGAGCAGGAGTCCCTACAACAACAACAAGAATTGGAAGAACAATCAATACCCCTGTAGCCAGAATTGATAGGACAATCTGAATCCTTGCAGTCAGTACCATGTGAAGAGCAAGCATTAGTGCTAGGAAAAATGCTGGTAGGAATCCATAACCCTCCTAATTTTTCAATGCACAAGGTAGCCATGCATTTATGGAAAGAGATGCAAAGAAGAGAAGAGGAATGGAAGGAAGAAAAACGCAGATTGAAAAAGGAAATTCAAAAGAGAGATGAGGAGATTGAAGATAAGGATGCAGAAATTGCCACCTTGAAGAAGGTGGATGATATGGTAGCCTTGGTACGACAAATTTTAGAATGCAGGACCCCTCCAAGGGTCTATGCTCTGCATTTGAAGGAGAAATATCTTTCTTTTAGGCTGTCAAGAATTGTCTTGGGTTTGAACCCTTCTATTGAGACTCCTGTTGAATTTTTCAATGCTTATTAGATTGCTTCCCCTGAAACGAAGAATTTGTTGTGTGAGTTTTATTTGCATAATTATGCTATGACTCAAGACCATGATTGGAATTCATTGTTGTATGTTGGGGATGTCCAATTAAGGGCATTTATGTCTTGGGTACAAAATGAGATTAGTTGGGGATAACAATATGGGGCTTATAAGCAAATAGAATTCAACATCTCTCTATCCATTAGGGCTGAATCAAGGAATCCAAGGGATATTTTTAGGGAATGGCACAAAATGCTTTTCAGACCCAGCTATGCTAACAAGATTATGCCTTGGATAGAAGTAGTTTATAGTGAATATGAGGCAAAGGCAAAACCAAAAGAGGAAAATGTGAAGAGATACCTCTCACAAAGATGGAACAACCTAACTGATGATCTCAAGTAGGCTAAGCCTCATTCCATCCAAAACTATGTTGCATCTCTTAAAATAATTGATTCACATTGGAAGGACAAAAGGGTGATTCTAGCTTCCCCTGACTTTTCAGCCACCCATCTTAATGTGGCCTATACTGAACTTCAAGTTCTACCAATATGATATTGTTGTAGAGAGACAGAGATAGAGCAGATTGGATAGATTGGGAGGATTCTATTGGAATCCCGATTCATGCACAACACACTCTGATATGGGACAATTGTCAGTTGCAAATTTCAGAGCATTGACCAAGTAGAAGAACAACCCTTCCCCTGCTGGAGGACCAACAAAACCTTAGGTTGGGGGGAGTGATGAGTCTAGTTTATGGTCTAATTTTGGGTAGAATTTATGATTTAGTTGCTAAAGTGATAATGGACTTTGATATTATGTATTGATACTTTTATGATATTTCCTCAGAACTATAGGCATTGGGCTTAATCCTATTTTTGCAAACCTTTAATGATAATGGCATGTTATATGGACTATCTATATTAATTTTGCATGTGGTTAATGAATGTTCTTTAAGGTGGTTACAGATATGAAATTATTGTGCATACTAACATTGTCATGCAGATATAATTTGAGGATACTAAATTGAGAAAGACACTGCCAGCTGGGCATGCACCATAATGTCCAGCAAGGGAATCGTTCAAAGGTCAAAGGAGGTCGACGGTAGGAGATTCCCCATGAAAATTGAATATAACCACCTTGTAGTGGTCTTTATTGATGTTGAGAAAATGTGTGTGTTATTGCAGTGCTAAATCTGTGTGTGGACATGCATGTCTGACCGGATTCCATGCATGTGTAATTGCTGCTCCACTTTCCCTATTTTCCCTAAATGGTGTCCCCCCAGTTCGTGGAGTTGACTGCCTTGTTTAGTTGATAGTATAAATAAGGATCAGATGCTCCTTCTCTGAAGGTTGCACGATCTAATATTATACTTCCATTCTTAAGATTTTCAACAATATAGTTATGCTACTCTTTTGTACTCATGAATTCCAATGAATAAGATGAAGTTCTAAGTTTGAGCATCTGAGTTCTCATTAGTTTTAGAGGATACTTATCCAAGGGGGCCCACTTGGTGAGTAATCCGCTCTTTAGCTTAGTATTAGTTTAGTATTACTTTTTGTTCAGTAATTAGTTAAGAATCTGGCACTAACTGTTGCTGCAGCCACTAGAATTCCATTTTGTGACTATTCCTACAACCAAAGCAGACAAAGTAGTGTCCTCTTTGTTTGCTCAGATTTTCATCTTTGTTATGCATTTCAGCTTGGTGTAGTTGTTGATTGATGATTAGCATTTATGTTATTCCTTTCCAAGCAATTTACTTTTAGCATTGTGTCTTTTCTTAGCTGTAGAATGAAAATGGCTAGTTTGGGTTCCTAGTGCACATTCTATGCTGACCCATTTCAAGTTCACGTCCCTAGGTTGACAAGTTAAATGCACCTTCATGATGATTGAAACAGCTATTTAGGTTAGATGTCCAATCTCTGAATCACGGTTGTAATGACCTAGTTGTTAAATCATTGTAGGAGGTCAACAGAGTACGCTGCTTTTGATGTCATTTAAACGACAAAGCGGAGCCATCCTCCTCCTGTGAGCTTTATTGGATGATAAATTTTGGTGGGTTGAGGGGTCGATCATGATAATCCTTAATTAATTTTAAACCATCTCACGTAAGTGTTAAAGGCCGATAAGAACACAATGTTACTGTGTTGACTAACGAATTTATGAGTTATATTACTTGCAACTCTCAAGCCTCGAGTTGGATGTAGTTGTATGCTAGAGACACGGGGGCGTTGAGTTTAAAACCAACAATCTAAGAACAAAGGAAAATGGTTGGAATTGCTTGGAATATCTTCCACAAGCACCATTCGCAACAAGTTTGCAAAAAAAAGGACCTTGAATGCGAATATTCAAACAAAGGCCTGCAAATCATGAATTCTTAAGTGTGAAGAAGGTGAAGGGAGTGAGAATATAATCTGTAAGATTGAAAATGTCCATAGAGTCACTTCAGGTTTATTAAGATCCCTCTCACATGCACATGAAGCGATGGAGGGTGCATTGTGTGCATCAGGGGAAATGGACCAATTAATATTTTATATCCTGAGTTCATGGCAAACGACATTATCTTGGGCTCCATCGGTACTTCATATGTGGGTATCCACTCAATGTTGGTTGTGTCTATGGTAGCGTCCCAACACCGACGTCTCACTCACGCTGTGCCGACGGCCCTCTTCATTGTGGGGTTTGCACTTCTTATGATCGTCTCATGCACCCTCAATGGCATTTGAGTGACATCGCCCTGCACTTCCCCGCCCGCAACCTTCTCTCACGCGGGCTCCGTGTCCTGTAGCATCGCTACCACCTCCGTCGTTGTTCACAACTTTCACTAACAGTAATCCTACAGCCTCTCCCTCTAGTGGCCAACTAATTGCTTCGATCTAGTAATGAATTGAGGAGGGATAATGCACTATGTAAGGAGTGCACGATATAGTGGCAAAGCCCAAAAATGCATTAGTCATGAGCATTAGAGGTGAGGTGGTCATGGGTAATAATGGAAAATGCTACCATGTTGTAAGTCGTGGGTCACATAAATAGAGGTCAGTCATTTCTAGTCAAAAGTTCATGAGCTCGCATCTCCCACCTTATGTGGGCTATGAAAGATGATGAATGGTGTTATGAATTGGATTGATGTAATGGGGTGACTAGTGGGCTCATTTCTCCCAAGTCTTATTTGAGGCTCCTGAATGATTGAATGACATACTCAAATGAATCTCTAAGTCTGATTTAAAGCAAGAAATAAAGGTATAGTTTAGACCCTGCTATGACATTTTCTTGGGCATGGTGATCACTCTATCCATATAATCGATCACTATAATCATGAACTGGTAAGGTCAGGTGATTCAGAGGCATATTGTATGGGACACAAATATGGAGAAGCAGGCAGATCATGGGTGTTGTTACAAGTCTAATTCTGCTTTTCAAGGCATGATTATGATAAGTGAAATTTGGATCTCTCATTCGAATGCAAATTTTAGACTAACAAGATGTGGGGGTGCGAATCATGTTGATACTTCACTAATGAGCATGTCACTACCTAAGCTAAAAAAAAGAAGGTAAATGTCATCCTTGTCTAACAACAGTAACATTTTGAATCCTTTCATTTCACCGATAGACTTAGAGTTTGCATTCCTCCACTCACAATTCTCTCAACGAACATATTTGATGTGGAGCCTGCCCTTTCACTGACCAGTGGAAGTCACCGTTGTGGGATTCACAATGCGAGATTCCACTCATCTCTTCCTGATATCTTCACGGCATTTTCCTGTCAACTCCCCACAAACTTCCTTCCACATACTTTCGTCCACCTTTCCCAGATGCGGGCTACTCCCTTGCAGATGTCGTCGCCTCTGTAGTCGTCACCCGAAATGTTATCCTCAGAGTAGCCTCTTTTGGATGGCCTTCTACTTATTTCTTACCCTAAATTGTAAGATGATGTTATACTCTCGCCAAAACTCAAAATTCTTAATGCGTACCACAAAGTGAATGGGGTTGATTGATCGTACGACACTAGTTTGGGCATCGAATTCATTTAGACTAAGTATGGTGTTTGCAGAGTAAAAATGGCTTGAGTCAAAACTCGTGGTATTATTGTGGGTTGGCCCTCTATTGGATGGCACTCGTAGTGGTGGTGTGAGGACGTTCAGATTGCATGCTCCACTTATTGCAATGAAGGCTCACAAGGGTTGTCACGGGGTTGAAAACAATAAGCAATAGCATGTAGTGGGGTGCAAGTAAAATTACTAAGTGGCAATTCATTTTGGGACCTCAAAAGATTATAATAGATTTTAACTACATCTAATAGGTATTTCACCCATGAAGGAAGAGGCAAAGAGAATTCAATCAACAAAATTAGAAGACATTTGTGTTGAGGGGCTCATACCGGGGTTGGCTATCCACATTTCATTGTTACCATAACGACACCTTCACCTCGGCTTACCACATTCCTATGCCTGCAATTTTAGATGGAAGTCTCTGATGCAGGTTTCACTTGGGTGGAGGCTGTCAACTCTGTCGACTTTGTCACAACATCCATCACTTGACATCTCCTCGTAGCTCTTCGCCTGCGCATTGCTCCCATGAATTGCTCTGCTCAATACATGTATTTGTGATTAATTTAATTGGATAAGATAATCAGGGGAGTTTCTATGTGAGGGCTGAACTATTTCAAATTGCACTGCCCTTAAAAGAATAGGTTGACAACGGTGCTACATTGATGCAATGGAAACATTGTGAATCAGTGGGTTGTCGAGGCGCTTAATAAATAACAATTGAAATCGGTTTACAATCCCTTTACTATCGCAAACACAAAAGGATTTGATAACTACAGGATTTACACACAAAATGGGGGACATCAGTAATAAGCTATAGTGACAGCGGCTCTCAATGATCCTATCCGCATGATTCCTCTCACACTGCGTAGCAAGGGTGGGCGCCTGCATTCATTCTTCTATGCATATTCTTGAGAGCAGTGTCATCACCTCCCGCTGGCATCAAACCAAAGACAAACCACTTTGTCCACCAAAGTATCATACAACATCAGCCTCCCCTTTCATTCAAAATGGAAACCAACATTGCAGATCCTGCAGTTCCTTAAGTCATTTGCTAACAACATTCCCAGGGCAGCTTTCTGTGAGCTACCACCCACATGTTTTATCCCACGACAATCTCCTCTGCGGACTCCACACTCTAAAGGGCTCCCACGTATTGTGCCGCAAGATGGAGAGGATGAAGTGATTATTGATGGCATGAAGGGGATATCACTAGGAGAATGATGAGAAGATTAAAATATTTCATTCAATCATAGATAATGATCTTGAGCTATGTGGGTAAATAGCACGTCGCATCGAGCTCACAAGGAGAGATACGATAGGATAGAAAATGATGAGAAGGGGACAACGATTAGTATTTTATCAAGAAAGAGAGAAGGTTCAGTTAAGATCGACGGAAAGAAAATTTTGAGTAGGCTAAATCTGTAATAAATTTTGAAAACATACAATTGTTGGACGTGGGCTTATGGTGGGTCATATTCCTTTAAGGAAGGGCGTCGATGTGCCTAAGACCCGTGACGTTGGATGAACTCTTGAGAGAATTCATCACTCTTTGATTTGGCATGGACTTACTTGGCAAGGCCAAAGGGGTCTTGCAAAGTTTGATGATCCACCCCTGTGCCTTCCCAAGAACATAAAATAGGTTCCTATTAAAGAATGGAGACAACCTTTAGTCAGCTGAGAACGGGGTGGTAAGTAATCAATGAGAATCACGTGACGAGCATAATATCATGGGGGGGGCTCCATGATGAAGCTAATAAGGCTGGCAGAGCTTGTTACAATGGAGGTGATAGTGTGGGCCTCTGCTCACCTTATGCCATTGGCTAAGCAGAGGGCTTTATGTGGTGCTCCTTTTCTCTAAGCCTACAACACTCTCGCTACCTTGAAAATGAATATGTAGTTTCTTACGACCAAGGCCATTTGTCTTGAAGAATGTCACAACTCTATAAGAGCTTCGATCGATTAAAGGAAGAATAAGAGTGGGATATTTGGCATAGGAAGCAAGTAGGGGGCGTAAAGGAATTTGAGGGGAAGTCTCCATGGCATCATATGTTCCTCTGCCCACAATTCCCTGATAAGTCATCAATGTGGACACCGTCGTGCAGACTTCCACTCCCTCGTCTATGATAATGACAGTGTCCTCTCATGACAAACCCGTTGTTGGGCCCTGCATCACCAAGGAACCTCTATGTGTTTAATGCTTTCTAAAATATGAAGCTCGGTGAAGGTGGTTCATAAATTATGGTTGGTTGCGCATGGGTTCTCACTATTCTAATAGTTTTACTCAGAAAATTTTTGATATAGCTGCCTAACGAGGGGGGTCACAACTATCTTGCTAACTGAGCAATCAATTTATCTAATTTACTATGGGAACTTTATGCTCCAAGATTGAAAACTACTTTAAGACTGAATTAGCATGATTGGGAGTATGCAGGTAATGGTGTACGGGTTTTGGGTTGCTCGTACAACAGAGAAGGGAATTAAATTGATATTATTTTTCCCCTTTTTATTCTAAATGAGTAATCATGAGGAATTAGATAGCTATCACAAAGAATTTTGAGGGTTCCATATTATTATAAGAGATGGGTGATTTGCATGAGTCTAATTTAATCTATTATTTTGTGCAAGGCTCTGAATGGAAATTACCGAGGGAACCCTTTGTCAAAGGGATTTGTTCATGATGTGCCCACCGTGACGTTGTGCTACCAGGAGGTTTGCTTAGGGGAGTCTTGATTCGGGGCTTGACCTAAAGAGGACAAGGAAATAAAGTCATAAAGGATACAATTCAAGTGGGGGATCTATATCTTGCCTACTAGGTTTGCGAAAGAAAGCGATGATCAGGGATCACCTTCACAAGGGATGCATGTTAAGGGGATGCCTTTACCTATTCGTTTATAAGTGCATTCCAAGTATGATGAAGATTCCTGAGAGGGGATGATTGCATGAACAATGGGTATTTTGTTAGGAAAGGACCAATAAACTAAAGACAACATGCCAAAGGAAGTCAATGCCAAAAGACAAAAGGGTTGTCTACCGAAGTCTAAAATAAGGGAGTTGTTATATCTCTTTCACCAAACAATTGTGATCCATCAGGAGTTGCCCCACAAGATCTGAGGTAATGTGTCTGCTCTTCGACAGTGCAAATCCGCAAACAAGATTCAATGAAGGATGTTGGGAACACATCAGTAAGAAGATAGCCTTTAAACAATTTTAGCTACAATAAAAAGGAAATCAACTAAAAGACAAAGTGCTACAGTGACATGTCACTAGAAGACAAAATAGGTAAAATGATAAAACTATATTTTATATTGTTGAATAGTGAGGGGTAGGTGAAACCCTAGTTTGTAAGAAATTTGGGCCGCACAATGTAAATTAATCTTGGCCATTCATTCTCCTTTTGGAAAACTATAAATAAGGGCTTGCCCCTCATCTGTAAATGGTTGGAGAATTGGTGCAAAGGGCATTTGCAACAATAAAAGATAGCATTGCATGATTTTATGGATGTTCTCTTTGATTTTGCTCATCTTGCATGCATGGTTATACTTCCATGTTAGTTTTAGTTTGTAGTTTCTTGGATGACTTTAATGGTGTTGTCTATTACAATATTTGATGCACTTCCAGCTCATGCTTTTTGTGGTTTGTTGATGATGAATCACTTTGCAAAGCTAGTCTGATCTAACTTATTTACTGCAACCTATTTTAATTGTATGTTCATGAGGTGAATATATAATATGAAAATCTATAGTCCTTAGAAGATTGCACTGATTTTGTGTAGCTGTAGGTCTTTCTTGGTCAAGCAAAATCTGGTTTATGGAAGTCTGTCTACTATAGCGCCCTCTATTGATACTGTTCATTCATAGCTTAGGATTAGAATAGCTCTCTTAACCCTTTCCTCTTTTTCTATTTCTTTTGAACCTTGGTTAGATTAGGATCTTAAGCATCAAAACAATGCTAAACTTGATAAACATGGTGAGTTTCAGCTTGCTAGTTTAAGTAAGCAGCCACTGTTCATTCATTTCCAGCACCTTGAAACTCCATTTTCAGACCCAACTTCCCATGCTTTGTAAACCATAAAGGCCGCCATGTGATTACCAGTAAAACACACCAACCAACTGAGATATTCCAAGCATTGTCATGACCTGACACCTGAGAGACCATAGGGTAGTAATCTAGAACTTGTTTGCATATTTCTGCCTTTCAAGAGAGGTAGCTTACTTATGTGTTGTCTATGTTGAGAAGGTGCAGAAACACCCATCAACAAGTAGTTTAGAGAGTAAGAATATAAACTATTTTTTGTAATTCAAGAAAATCCAATGGTTGGCTCGGCCCAGATGCATTAGAAACCAAAGATGTAATTTTGTTCGATATTAATATATGCAACTTGATTGCATTTTACTTATAAAAACATATTTATATATAAAATTATTATTTTTTATAATTATAAAATAATGTTAATATAATTTATAAATTATTATTTATTGTTTATTATATAAATATTAAATATAATTAATAATTTAAATGTTTCCCATTAATGGGGTTCAAAGGGTTGATCTTCCGGTGGACCCAAGGATAGGTTTTAAATGGGAAGCGTAGTAGATGGGTTGGGTGAAAATTAATTTTGATGGTGCTTCCAGAGGAAATCCAGGGCCAAGTGGGGTTGGTTGTGTGATAAGGGACCATACGGGAACAGTGCTATATGAAAAAATTGAACACATCAAGGTGACAACTAATAATATGGCTGAGTTTAGGGTTGCTTATCTTGGTTTGAAAGGTGGACGGGAGTTAGGATTGAGGAAAGTTCACCTCAAAGGTGATTCACTCATAACGATCAATGTTATTCATTTTAGAAAGACTCCAAATTGGTGGTTGAATAAATGGTTGGAATCTATATGGGAGTTGATTGGGACCTACGATGAATTCAAGGTAACACGTGTATAGGGAGGGCAACAACAAGGTTGATGAGTTGGAAAAACTTGCCTCCATGGACTCTACATTTGGCACGAGACAACATGGGTCGATCTTGTGTGGATGAGGGGGTGTACGTCATCATCATTAATATGACAATCAATGATTCAGACTAGTGATGTCGAGAGTCATATTTTGGGGAGATTACAATCTATTTTGATCATGCATAGGTGACTTGGGAGAAGTGAAGTCACAAAAATAATGAATTGAAATACCAGTATATGCATTATGTATCACCTCAAGGTGATAGAGGTCTTTTTGAAGTGCAAATCATGCTATATAGTTGGTATATGGTAAAGGTTGAAACAAGTATTTGAGTGGGTAGAGGTCTGGTGCAGTCAATAAGATGGATATGCCATTGTTCCTGGTTTGTAAAAAGCATCAAGCGACCTTCTTGAGCGAGGTGATGGAGTGAAGGATAAAGTGCGTAATGAAGGTGATGCATGGCTTGGTGATTTTGACGATGAAGTGGGTTCTAGGTGATGATTTCCTGAAGGCTAAGCATCATTATAGAGTGAATACAGATATCACTGCAATGTTTCTTGCTTTGGTTCTAAATGAGGGTGAGAGCAAAGAGGTAGCGCGGTCCTTGTGTGAGAAGCTATTCAAAGTTTGTTTTCTAGGGGAGATCAAGGATGTGTTAGAAAATGTGGACAAAGAGGGGAGAGTCCCCATTCCTATGGACTATTATGTGATTCATAAGCATGGTGTCCCAGTGCCAAGGTTTCCACTAATTGTGCCAAGGCCAATGACGGCCATGCCTCTGAACAATCAAGCCAAGGAAATGGGCATTGAGTTTTTGAAGCGATGGGTGGGGTTGGTCCATGATGTAGAAGCAAGTTGGGTGCAAGAATTTTCCAAGGCTGCGAGTTGGGGATTGGTTGTGGGTGGTCGCTAGATGTGGTAGGGGGTTGTGGTGGGTGTGGTGGTGTGTGTGGTGTTGGTTGTTTCTGGGTGGTTTTTGGGTGGCAACAACATGATCATGCATGTCTGATAAGGCATGAAAGTATTAACTATGATGTATATTTGCTATAGCTAGAATTGCAGGAGGTCTAGGGTAGTTTGATGGTAGAATAGTTTCTACAATTTTGACAGATAGTATGTATTAGGGGAAGCATAATGATAGTTAACTGGGTTTTGTAATGGCAAGGGGTTGATTTGTGTAGAATTGTTGAAATCCCATGGAAACAATGTAAATTTTTCTTTGAACAATACAATGGTGCAGCCCTAGCTACTTTTAACCAAAAAAAAATTAATAATTTAAAGATAATATAATCATATAGTAATTAATAATTATTCAAATAATACTTTATAAAATCAAAAAGTAAGGATAAGATAAGATAAGATAATAAAATAATAATATAATAATATAATAACAATATAATTAAAATAAAATAAAAAAGTAAAGATAAGATAAGATAAAATAATAAGATAACAATAATATAATAATTGTAAAATCAAAAAGCGAAAAATGATCCAACGAGCTCTAGACCTTGCAATGGTCTTGCATGTCTCTCTACAAACGTAGATCGTTGATCACATAAGTAAGTTGGTTGGGTTCATATAGGGAATTCCTTCGATGTAATTATATTATATTGTATATTAATAAAAATAATCTAATAATATAATAAAATAAAAATAATACGTCTAATGTAAGCTTATAGTTTTTCAAGGCAAAAAATGACAACTAAGTTAATCTATGTGTCATTATACCTCGTAATGGTGATAAAAGCTTATAGTTTAAAAAAAAAAAATGAAAAAATAAAGTGAATATGCATGCAAAAAGTGGAAACAACTTTTATTGCACTTTAAAAAGTTGGCAAATAAGTTGATCTATGTTTAATTAAAAATAACCTTTTTTGTGCCTCCTAATTTTGATATGGTGATAATCTCTTCAACTACAAACATAACCAACAATTTCTTATTTACCTGGCATAAAAAATGCCCATATAAAAAGAAGTTAAAACATTACAATAGATTGCATGAAAAGAAAAATTGATTGAATGAAATTAAAACATTTAATCACTAGTTAAAATTCACATCTAATAAATATTTCATTATTTTCTCAAATCATTATACTTTCCCTTGCATTACCTAAGTTAACTTTGGCTATACCATTAAAATAAATTTTATTTTTAAAAAAAACTATTTGCTTTGTTTGTGAACATTTATTTTAGCACATTACTCCTGTAAATGCTAATTATTTAATCCTTGGGTTACTGTATATTTATTATGCCGAGAGGCATTATACAGTGAAAACAAACAACATGTATCAATAAAAAACTTGACAAATTAAATTTGACATCTTCGTTGAAGGTCGTTGTGTCCTCTATGACGACTGTTACATTTGCATGTTGATGTGTCCTCCATGGTGACTGTTACATTTGCATGGTATTCTTATTGGATGAAATTAATGCACACAGTAGGGCGGCATTTGAGGTAGAGGACTCAAGACTAGCAAGGACAAACATTAGCAAAGAGGCGTCACTATTGCCAGACACACGACCACCTCTCGCACATAGCACAACCAACTATAGCCTAAGAATTACATGTAATTGTAACAACTAAGGAAGGGTACATGGTTCGAGTGCATTTACCTCTACAAATGAAAAATGTGCATTCAAAATCAATATTTTGCAATTTTGTTTGTTCTCTTGTTCTCTCTCTGGACAATTTGTGAAGCAAGTTTAATAGACTTAGGGGATCAACAAAGAAAAAGGAATAGTTAGACAATATCATCCCATGAAGATATCTCGGTATGTATTGAGCTTTTCTCAATTTCTTCAAATCTTTGTGTTGTTTTGGTTTGTCACTATATTAGAGCAGAGAACCCAAATGATGTAGTGAGGGTGGTGGAAGTTTCAGGTAGAAATCGGTCTCCATGGGATTTGGTTGTGGATGAGGAGTGACGCAAGGGAAACATTGGTGAGAAGGTTAGAAAGTTGTTGTTTCTCACAAATTTCAATCGAGAGGAGACACACTTCCAAAAGGGTGATTTTGAATAGACGTTAGAGGTCTGCAATGAGATTCTTGAAATCAATCCTGAGCATTTCAAGACTATATTTCTAAAAGGGCGCACTCTATAGATATGTATTGAGTTTTGTAGTATTTCTTCAAATCTCTATGTGTTTCCTCAATTTATCAACATGGGTTTGTGCTATGAAATGAATGATAGTGTCAATGCCCTTCATTATGTATCTACTTTCCAAATTAATCGGCCAAAGGCATCTCTCTTTCCAAATTTTTATACAGTGGATATCTTCCCATTACAGATTCCTTCATTTTTACCTACCTTTAATCCCATGCCTTTCATCTCTTCTTTGGCTACCAGAACCATTACCCATTGTTCCTAACATAGGTGACTTAAATTCTTCATTACCTTTAAATGGGGATTTTAAGTCAGTTGTTGCATTTGGTAGAGGCAGAGAAAGTAAGGTCCAAAGCACAATCCATTGTTCTCCTTCCACTGTCAACCCAAATGGTTTGAATCTTCACTTAGGTCTTGCTTCGATGGGATCTTCACTATTGTAAAGTTTTGTTGTTTATTTTGTTTCTTACAATGACCGTCTCAACAGTATCCTGTATTTTCAATTTGATAAGAACTAGAAACTGAGGATTTTCAAGGATGCCATGCTTTGGAATCAGAAAAATGTAAGGTTGTTTTTGGAGCATTTCAGTTTTATGGTAATTTAAGCTTCTACCTTTGTCATATCATATTTTCTAATGTTCTTAAAATAGCAAAAAATCATATTGGATTGTATGTAATATTTGGTTTTCTTCGAACGCTCAAACACTGTAAATAAAATGGCTATTGTTCCCATCTGTATTGTGTAGCTTCTATAGACCAAAAAATGTATAAAATGTAACAATTCTCAAATTCAACACTTTTTCGTGAAAAGTGGAAGCAATTGTCTTTTGGAATGAGCATTTCAAGTGTATTGTTTGTGAGGGATTGCATGTTTAATTTCCTTTGAATCTAAGCCATTAACAAAATAATCCTCCCTCCTTCAATTTGCCACCTCCCTCTTCCTGTCGCCTCCATGATTTCATCGTAGTTAACTTCCTTCTTGTTGATGGTCAAAAGTAACACATCAACATTAAAATAGAATATCCCTACTCTATTTCTCCTAAAAAAGACAAATGATCTAAAACCACCTATCTTCCAAGGTCTTTGTAGTTGGTTCTCAACTATGTTGTTATTATTCAATGGTCCATGCAATCATAATATTCAAGGATCCTACTAGTAAACAAGTACAAACTAGATAGTACAAAGTAATTTAATGTTTGGGGGGTTTAAATAAACAAAAAAAGATCGATCAAGGCTTAAGACAACAAAACATGAACACATATTCCCTTTAATTCAGACATGTAATCCTTATAATGAGCACTTTTCCTAATCAACTAAAACCATAGAACAACACAATTTATGAAACAATCCATACCATTGCATCCATTCACAGTGCATATTTAAAGCTTACAACCATTCATCATCACTTTTTTTTAAATACTTTTCAATAACAAAATACCACAAGCTCATTACCAGAATTAACAAATCAATAAACATCAAGAAACATCATCCATAGATAATGCAATAAAATGGTTTTAAATTCAGAGTCTTCTATTGATTTCCATCAAATAAGAAAAATTTATGCACAAGATGCAGTGGCATACGGATGATCATTGTTTATCAACATCATCGTTAAACTTAACAACTTCTGAAATAAAACTACTTGCATTAAAAACTGTAAAAATATTTAAGTATCTTTGCATAAAAGCTTTAAACTGAAAATTGTATCTAGTCTCTAGGTAGCCAATCTAACTTCAATTAGCCGACCTTTACAATGAGGAGAGAATTCTAAGTTATAGACAAAATTAGCATCAATCTCTCCTATCAAAAATCAAGATCCATAAATATGGGGCCCTGATCCACAATTATAGGGGCTTAACTTCAAGTGTTATCTTTGTTGGAATTGTGGATTTAAAGGTACCACATAATTCAATCAAAATCTGAATGGGAGTTCCAACTCTATCTTCTCTTTAATCAACATGCCTCAATTTTGGCCTATCAAAACAATTTGAGTCTTCCAAAACCAATATGAAGGTTCTGCTTTCAAAAGTGCCCAAACTAGTTGACACATTTGACTCCATCCATTTAAAAAATAGAATATTTCTCTTTTCATCTTCATGAGGAATCCATGATATTCATCATAATTCTAGAAAATCTACTTCAATGCATCATCATCGTGTCCAACCCAGCTTGACTTTAAACTTTAAATCTTCAAACTTCTTTTCCACTACAACAACAATTCCCTCTTGCCAATAATGTTTGTGATTTCCCATCACATGTCACACGATGTCCAATAGCCTATCTATGAGTGTCGACTCAACAATGTCTCCTTCTTCTTTTATTATTTTATCAAGTCGCACCTCCAAGCATTTTTATTTCTCCCAATGATTCGAGCCTTTGATCCGAGGTAAAGTTTTATCAATAAGTTTTGCAACAATGTCCTCAAATATGCCTGTTGCTTCCCATATCTCACGAATCTTTGAGCATAGCTATTCTTTGTTCAATGAGATTTTGGGTTTGAAACTTGACACATTAATAGCCTTTGAAATATATTCGGACCCTCATCACCCAAAATCTATGATTGAATCAATTCTTCACTGAAACTTTTAGCGATCACCTTCAGCTTTCCCAAGTATTTCCTGAGCTTTTCTTCCTCATCCTACCATTTCCGTATAAATTCTTCTATCGTTTCAACCAAAGGCCTGCATGATAGTGTTTAAAACCTTCTCCTAGATGTTTATCCATGTCAAACCTGAAAACATTGAACCAATTGTCTAACCAAGTGGCCTTCTTTTTCATCTCATTCAACCCATCCACCTCCTTGTGGCTCATCAAAATAGGGATCTTTGATGGTGTGGGCTGCTCAGGAGTGGATGTAATCAACTCCTTCATAAAATCTTTCATCTTTCCAACTTGAGCCTTAAGCTCATCTTTAGCTTGCTTATCTTTGATCAACCTTGACTTGGTGTGGTGGCAACAATATCAATTAGATTTATCTTTTGATTTCTTGTCTATTTTCCCAAATTGATAGTGCTCATTTGATAATCTTCAGCCTGCAATTCCCTGTCATCTTTGTCAGTTATTGGTGTAGCAATTTCTACTATCAAATCTCCATCACCAGTCAACTTTGTGGAATGAACAACATGAGATTTCTTCTTTGGTTTCACCTTTTCTATTTCCTCTACCATTTCATCCCATGTTACCAGTTGAGCTTGAACCTGTTGTAGCTTCTCTAGATTTAACTTGAGCCAAGTGGGAGCAACTGGTTGAGTAGTTACCTATTGAATATTGGGAGGTGTTAATAATGAAAGTGTGGAAGAAATTACCTCAACGGTCTACTCGAAAGAAGCCTTTTGTTGCTCCTCTTGTTCTTTCTGTAATTTTTTCTACTCCATTTTTTTATTATAAGCTCTAATTTCTTCTATATTTCTCATCTCTTCTTCCTTTTGTGCAGCCTCCTCTTCATCTCTCAACCTCTACTGTTCTAAATCTTGTCCACAGAGTTCTTCCTCTATTGCCTTATCTTTCTCATCCTTCCTTTGTTGTTCTAATTCACGTTAAAGAGCCTCTTCTTCAACTTTCCTTTGTGCCTCAACAACTTCCTTTTCTCAGGCTAGCTCTTCAAGTTTCTTTCATTGTTCTTCTTCTTCTTGAGCTAAATTTTCAACAGCTAATCTTTGAGCACTTTCCATTATTTCTTTATTCTCTTCTTCTGTCAAAAATTCATTTGTTTCATCTACACCCCATAGGTTTCCAAGCTCAAACCAAATTTCTCCTTCTCCAAGTTCTTCCTCAACCTTCTTTAGATATTCCTCCCATTTTGGCCTTTCTCCTTCCTAAGATGGAGTTCTCTCAAAGTCAGAGGAGATAGGTGAATCTATTACATTGATTATAGGAGGGATCTCCTCTTCAACAATTGTCATTCTTGAAGTTGATGGCACAGTAGGAGTGGTATCCTCAGTTTGTGGAGAGACAAAAGAAGGACCTTCTTTAGTAACTTCTTCCCTGGGATATATCATAGCTAAAGGTGTGGCACCAAGACCTACAATAACCCCAGCAATAGTTTTTAAGTAAGTACCTTTAGCTTTTTGCAAAGCTTCATCAATATGTTGCATTGAAACTTCTTCTTCTGTTGGGGCAGACTCTTCTATCGATGCCTCTGTTGCTGCAACACCTTTCTTCAATCTCTTATATTGTTTTGTCTTAGTGGAGGAAGTAGGTTCACTGCTAGAACCTTTTTTCTTTGAATCCTTAACTCTTGGTTGCTTTAATCGAAGATCAATCCATTTCACACTTTTGTCCACCACTACTTGTGATATTTTACAGATATTTGTTTCCTCTTTTTCCATCTGATTAATGGGCTATAAATCATTCGTAGCCACTTTATTCATTTCATATTGGGGATCAAGAGTGATCCCATCATCAATAGTGCCTTCTAGTATATCTGTTTTAACCTCAAAATCCCTCATCTAAGGAATTATCAATCTCTCATACCTCCTTTTCCTTACCTCAAACTGATCTTGCAAGTTGGCCCAAAAGTCTTTGAGAAGTTGTCAATGATGGGGAAACTGTGAAGCATACAAACCATACATTTTTCTCTTTGGTTCAAAATACTTCCTTGATGTATGTTGCTAAAAATTCAAGGACTAAAATTCTTTTGTTGTTGTTTTGGCTACTATTGAAGAAGAACAAGGATAAAATCCCAATTACATTGGGAAAGAATGGCAACGAGTCTTATGTTGTGCAGAAAACTTGGCATTCATGTCCATGGCCTGACAAGCAAACTCCATTAAAACCCATCTATCACCACAACATTTTGGGAATTTGAAAGGATGAATGTCATAACCAAACAATTTGAAATAAGTGGACTTGGGGTATTGGATAAACCAATATCCCTGCACTTGGATGAATTCCATGGCATCTCGTTATAACCTGAAACCAATATCACTTGCACGATTTGATTAATAATAACACATAAAAATTCATCATTGACTCTTTTGAAATGTTTCTCCACTTTCTTAAGCTCTAGTTGGTCATAATATTCCTAGAACTTCTTTTGATCTAGACCATCATCCATTGACCCTTCAACATTCAACCCGAGAAATTGTCCCATCTTTGCAGCACATTATATGACATATGAAGACATGTAGAATGTCTTAGTTTTTGTTACTTTCAATAGATGGTCATGAATACTATCTGAAATAATCTGCCCTCAATCCCAAAATTGCTTTCCCTCTAGAATCAGTTGAATAAATGGAAACATTTAATGTTCAAAGATACGAGAGTTTTCCTTTCCAAACACTCTTTCCAACAATGTAATCATGTCCCCAATGTCCTCAGAGAAGTCATACCTCTTAGGATTCGATGGTACTTTCTTCAATGATTTCTTCTTTGTCTTAATCCACCTTTTGTTGATAAGTCTTTTGTTCCCTTTTACATCCTTTGCCCAGAGTTTAAGTGATTCGGCTTTAGTCATATTCTTGAGATTGGGATCATTGTTGGGGTTAAACCAATTATTACATTGCCCTATGAATCAATGCATTTCCTTTGAGTAGGATTGTATGTTTGTGCAAATGTTAAGATAAACTCGGGACATTACAAAGCAATAGGAAAACTAGCTACATGATCTAACCAAGACTCTGCAATCCTCTTTTCCCTTAGGGTAGCATCCTGTGAAAAGGTATCCTCACGAAAATAGTCCAAATCAATGTGCCCCATAAGTGTATCAATGATAATTCATAACTTTAGACCCGAACTTAGATGATATTGGGGCCCCTTGGAACTTTTACTTCATTGTAGCTGGTACTTGTTATGGCTTTAACCTCTTGGCCTTTGTTCCCTTAGATGTTCCTTCAGTAGGCACTTCCTCTTCTGAGTTAGACATTTGTTAATTACTCTCCAATACTGGCAATTATCAAGCAAAGAAAAGACATGTGAAGAGAAATTTAACACAAGCATTCATATTATATCACCATTCATTCAAGATAAACTCCCATTCAACAAGTTAATTCAACATCTTTGGGTTTTGAGTTTGGGACATAACTAAGAACCTGACCATTTTAAGTATAAAACTTAACTCTGTCGAGAGTCGGGATCGGGTTGTGACTCGACACCTACACCTATAGTAATGAACAAGTTCAGTGTCATCCCACAGTCTGATCCTACAATGTGTTTAGGAATTGGGATCGGGCCTTCACCAAGTAGTGACACTTAGCAAACACAATCAATGAAGGTTTCTCTCTGAGTTCTAATCTCAATGTTGAATCAGAAGTCGAGATCAGAACTAGACACTAAAAAGAGGAATAAGTGCAAGTAACTTCTTGAGATCCAATCTTGATAAGATATCAAGAATTGGGGTCAAGACTTCGTTATGGACTAGACCTTAAGTACGTGTAGTGGAAATAGGTTAGCTCTGAGTTCTGATCCCCAATAATTTGTCAGAAGTCAAAATTGGGGTGACACCATGTCATGGTACTTATCGATGTGTCAAAGGTTTGGTGTCGACCCGACTTCCGATCTCAATGGTAATGTGGGGATTGAAATTGGGACATGTAATGGTACTTTGTCAAAAACCTTTTAACATTCCAAGGTGAAGATTCGATACCTGATCCTGATAGAACATCAAAATTGAAAATCAGAGCAAGTGAAGGAGTTAGACTGAAACGGTGGTAAAAACCTAAGTACAGTTCTGATTCTTGATTCTGAAATACATGTGGGAATCAGGAATAACACAGTCAACAATAAACAAAGGAAAAATAGATGTAACAATATCTTTATCTTGCCCCTTCGAGATCAAATTATGGTTGGGATTCAAGATTTTGGATTTAAAATGGTTGAAATTTGAAATTTATTAATTCACATGCATTTTCAACCCGACAGTATAACAAAACCCTAGAAAACTAGGGCACAACGAGACAAAAAATCCCTTGAACAGAAAATAAAACAAAAGTGTGAGGGAAAAACCCAAATGCACAAAATGCAAAATGAAACAAGGGCAACCAAAAAAAAGAAAACAAGAAAGAATAGACGAACATGAAAAGAAAACAAGAAACCCAAAAGAAACATGAAACAACAAGTAAAGCAGACACAAACAAACCAAGAACAAGAAAAGTGTAGGAAAAAACTCCTACCTCCAAACGCAACCAAGAATTTGACAACACAACAAGAAATCCAAGTGCCTCCTCAAACCCTAACTCTCAGCGTCGCTCCGGTTCGCTTCATCAAACTACATAAGCTAGAATGGATGGAAACTGAGGAGCGAAGGAATAAAAACTCATTCGCATGTGCAAATGGTTAGACATTAATGCAGGTTGTTTGGGCCTCAGGATCAGGGCGAAAGTCATTAATGTGCGGTCGTGGGAAGAAAGGTAAGCGGGGGTCGGGATCAGGACATGACACAACACCTAACTTTCAATGTGTGGAAAGTTAAAGTGAAGGCCCAAAGTTTGAAACTCAACAAACAAACAAAGACAAAGCGAGAATCAGGATCAGGTTGGCACATGAAACAAGAACTTTGGAGAAGTTCTTAGTGCAAGTTCTAGTTCAAAGTTTGATCTCAAAAAACATAAAGAGAGTTGGAAGTTGGGATCGGGATGGAAACAAGAACAAGAACTTCAAAAAAGTTCTTGGTGATGGTTTTGGTCTGATGTCCAATTTTGACACAAGCAAAAACACACAAGGGAAAAAGGCAGAAGTTGGGATCGGGATGATAACAAAAACTTACACCTAAAAGGTGAAAGGTAACAGCTTCGATCCAAAACCCGACTACGAACAAAGAAAAACACAAGGCAAAGCGCAGGGTCAGGATTAGGACACAAATAGGAACTTGAACCTTTCAAAAGTAACAAGTGCGAGTGTCATCCCCAAAAAAAAAGGAAACCAGGACTTAGGAGAAAAAGAAACAACTCCTAAGACCCAAACAAGAACACCAAGGACAAAAGAAACCAAGGGGGGCCTATTTTGACTAAAAACAAAATGTGGTGGTTATCCAAGGCCAATTGGTGACTCGGTTGGGAAAATGGTTTACCCATTTTCAAGATATTGAAGAATTCAGTCATCCAGAACCTTTGGTTTATGAATGCTTTATCTCAAGTATGATTAGTTACAACAAACAAGGTTGAGCTAGAATCTCAAATGTAAAATTAGTAATAACAACTTCGATTTTGAGTGTGTGCATGTATGGTGCACCTTTTCCCTAAAAACTCCACCTATCCTTGAACAACTATATTAAGATTCAAGCTACCTAAGTTGAGCTGCTTTAACTGTCATGCAATGACATCCTAGGAATTGTTTTGCTACTATTCAAGCATCTATAGTCCCAACGAAGATACCTCTAGTTCTCTCAAAGCATTGCTCTACTACCAGCCAAGTGTCTATAGCCCCAATAAAGATACTTGAATTACCCTTATCATATTGAGTTTGCCATTATTTATGCTTCTCTTTTCTTTTCTTTTCTTTTGGATGGGATTTTCTTGGAGCAATTATTTTCTTATCTTTTCTCAATACTCAGATGTGGTAACCTGAAATTTGGGTTGAGAACTATGGTGGACCTCATGACAATGTTTAGGACTCAGATTTTTTGCCTAAATCATGAATACAATCACCCTAAGACAAATAGGCCTTTATGAAAATAGATGTTTCTATCTATTATGTGACAAATTCAGCTATGGTTAATGAGATCACTTACAATGTACCTGTTTGTTCCTAACATTTCAAATTGTTATTAAAATGGACCTAAAACATAAGTCTTGAAACCAAAGAGCTCGACAGACATACTTGAAAATATGTAAATCAATTTCTCTATCATAGTATCCTTAGTATACTTTGAATAACTACCCCTTCACTCTAAAATGGAGAAAATGAAGGTCCCAAAAAACAAAAGAGAAGAAGGAAAGAAAAACAAACAACAACAGCAAAAACAAAAAACAAAGGAAACACAAACAAACAAAAAAACAAACCAGAATCAAGAAAACAACTAATTACATATGTACAATCAGATGGACAATCAGAACTTCATAGGCTGAAATAATGTCTTAGAAACTATCCATTAATAGGCAATGGGATAGGTTCTCCTATTAAGGTGCTTAACCGGAAGGCATTCTCACCAAGGATCTTAGCGATCTGATATGGACCCAACCAAAGTCGGTCAAACTTTTGGTGATTACCTTTCCTCTCTCTGGATTTTTCCCATAGCAGCATAAGGTTTGATATTCTGAGGGCTTTAATTTTGGCTCTTTTTTCAAACTAGTGTTTGACAACAA
>VDFB02273562.1:0-27449 GCA_007258455.2 Sequoia sempervirens
AAATATTTCCTAGGTGATAGGTTTATAGGTTGGGAGTATTTTTATTCCATAAAATCCTTTTTATAAAGTCCAAAACCCACTCTAATTATTCACTTATGAAAAGTGATGAAAATTTGAGTTGAAAGGGTTGTTGGGAAGTTGAAAAAGGAGGTTGTCTTTTCCCCGTCCATTGATTCTCTCTTTATGTGGAGGGGGTTTTATCTCTTTTGCTTTGTTGTTCTAGAGTTCATGTTTGATTCTTCATTTTTGAGTTCTTACCATGTTTGTGAAGAGGAAGGAGCAATGACAGAGATTTCTTGGAGAGTTGTTGCAATTTGGGGGTTTTGAAAGTTGAAAGAATTGTGATAAATTTTGATGTTTTAGTGAGATTTCGAACAATTTGAGACGGGATTTGAAAAGGGTGATTTAGATTTTTGGTTGTGAATTCATGAGAATTTATTACTACTAGTGAATGGACATTTTGGCTTATGATTGTGGTTCTTGATTGGTGATTTAAGCTTGGAGGATTTTGGGGGTTTCAACTTATTTTTCATCATTGTTCTTCGAATTTAAGGTAAAGATTTTCTTAATTTTGTTAATTTATGCATTTCATATTTATAGGCATTTGAAAGGGTTAAATTAATTGAGGTTTTAATTTTTTTTATAATCTGGAAAAGATCGAATTGTTGGGTTTCTCATTTTGTCATTTGATTGTAATAGGGTATGCCGAAAAAAGGGTTTTAAAGGAGTTGTTTGATTGTTTTGCATTTTACGAATTTTTGAATCTTTTTTGGTCAATTTTGAACGCGCCTCTAAGTATTTGAGGGCCAAATCTAAAATGGGTTTTTGACGGATTTGGATTGAGTTAATTTGACTGTTTTATGGTTGGCAGACTTGACTATTGTCAAGGGAGATTTAGTTCAATTCCGAATGTTGTATAGAAGGATATAGTTATGTCCTTTGATCCATATTGTGTTGTACTATTTGTGTTTGAAGGTGTTTACTTTCTATATGCTGAAAAGCCCTTCCTATTTGTGAAATCTTGTGTTGAGGCTTTGGTGTTGTGTAAGGATCAATTGTACCAAGGTTATGCATTGCTGGTCTTGATTATGAACTATTGAGAAAGAGAAATTAAAGTTGGCTATCATGTTATAAGATTGTGCAAATGATATAATGTGCTTCATTGTATGTATTGTGGTATAATAATCAGTTTTTGGGTTTCCTATTTGTTTGTGTTATGTGTTGGGCCTCTGAAAGTCCTTGTGATTTTTGATTGATTCTTGTTTTAGGTAGTCTTTTTTGGATGTTTAGTATCTGTTAGTTGTTCTTGTTGTTTGTTTGTGTGTGGGGCCTAGTGTTGTCTCCTAGCACGAAGGGAGTGGGCCTCAGGGTTCCACGTGGTAGGGTGATATTTTCCAACCATCCACTAGGGTTTAGGTGGTACAGTTCATGTGCAACATGGAGTCTTTCCTTCCACTTCATTCCAGAGTTGGATTTATGTGCAGATGATATTTCCAAGAAAATTGTGTCCAATATGTATTTTATATATGTTACCTCTCAGATGAATGAATCTTATACATTGTAGCATTCTTGTAAAGGAAATGTAAATGAATTGATATAATCTTGAAGATATATTTATTGTTGTTTATTATGTAATGGAAAGGTTAACGTAGGAATGTATTTATGATGCATATGAACTTAATTTAGTAGTAGATGTGATATATTTGTATGTATCTATTCCATGGCATTGATTAGGATTATATTCATATTGGCATAGTGTTAAATAAGGTTTAATTATAATTAAGTTATGTTATTATATGTAATTTGATGTATGAGATTTAATTTACAATTTTACATTCAAAGAATTGATTGGATGTGTTTTTAGTGTATCATATGTCTTTCTATAGGTTTAGTTAGTGTAGATGTGTCGTAGTAACAACGTTAGGGGACCATGGTGGATAGGTGTGCAAGTGGACTACGATTAATGTTATTTTTAGGTCATAATATAATTATGATGTGATGTTAATGTAATGATGTTATCTATATTAATTTGTTGAATTGCATTAATTAGTGTCACTTCAGTTTCTTAAAAAAAAATTATTGGCATGATGTTTGAAGTCTTTTGTGTTAATCCACCGGGTCCCTTGGCGGGGCGTTACACTACATTTACACCATGCTAATCGAGGGTTGGTTAGAAAATGTTAAGATTGTTCCACGTAAGGGTTATAAAACCTTGTAAATTGTATTCCTTAAACAAAATTTCCAAAGGAACTTTTCCGTACTATGTATGAAAAGATAATATGCTACACTAACACAATGCCAATTGAAGGGGAAGAAAAACACAGGATACTCATGCATAGGTTATTTAACATGAGTCACAAAATCCTGTTATATTGTTGCAATTATATAAGCTGCTTGTATAAGAATTTTTTCCAAACTTCAATTTGTTTGCATCAGGGAGAGAAATAGTGGCAGTTAACACACATTTCATTGTAATAACACAAATTTTCTACACGAAATGCCAAGTCCGTTATTACGTTATTACAGAACGTGGAATATCAATATGATTATTTTCATAGAATAGTTAGGTACAAAGCGTAAAATACAGTTCTAATTTTCTCATATCTAACATATAATGGTCTGTCCATCTTACAATTTATTTCTGGAGTGTTCACAACAAGAGACGACTTACCCATCGCTAAATATGAATCTGAAATAGTGATCAAGATATTTTCCGAACGGTACATAAGATGCTTTAACTCCAATTTATTTTCTAGAGAAGAATGCATTTAAGGGGCATGTTCCCATTACAACCAACAATATTTTTATCAATAAAGAAAGAAGCTAAATTCCCATTACAGAAATCTCCCAGGTGCAAAATAGCAAGAATGAAGTGATTCAGAACAACCTTTGAATGGGTGATATGAACAATCAATAGACAATTCATGATGACTAATAATTAATCCACGAAGATGAAAATTTCAAGATGACAAAAAGAGATTGAAAACAGCATATAAGAGAGAAGAGAGAGGATATGAACTCAAACAATGATCAATAACAATTGGGTAAAGCATACAGATATCTTCTATAATATATTGTCTCCTTGCATCTGTTCATGTTTTCTATATAGTCACAAGTATCTCCCTGCTCAAAATTTGAATCTTGACTCATAAATCCAATTGAATTGATGTCATTCTTTAGCCATTTTTATCACTTACTCCTGGTCAGTAAGGGTTACGGTTAGTGTATCATTCAAAATCACTGGACAGACTTTGCATACAAATGTACATATCCCCAAAATTAATTAAGCATATTTATTGTGCTTCCCTGAAAATTACATCCAGTTTAGCTCTCTTGAATTGACTTTCATGCCATCTATAAGCATTAGCAATTCCTAAGAAAAATACAAAGCAGAGGGCAGGGCATATAAGTGTTGGAAGCTATTTGTAACAGATTGATATGTTACAACTGATAAGCAAATCTGCTTCAATCCCCTGGAGATGCAGCTCTGGGAATGCACACAATCCCATGGAAATTACCGTAATAGCAACTTTGCCTGATTTACTTCAAAACAAATATCATCCTACACAACACCTGCAATAGCATTGTGAGAAGCAGATACATCTGGTCACAATCAAAGCAAATAACATTGTGAGAAGGCGATGTATCTGCTCACAATCAGTGCATGGGAAAAATTGGCAACTCTTCATTCTCTGACTCATAAACCAACGAGCATTAAGTCACTACATTTCATCTTCTTCCGTCTTCAGCACCCGTGCATTGCCCGAATTTAGCAATGACTCTGACATCCTCCATCCCTACAAAGGCAATGTAAACAAAAACTCAGACAAAGAAGGAAAGAAAGAAAATATATTAATGTCCGTGAATAACCAAAAACGGATCAGAGACTGACACGTAGAGCAGGTAGAATAGCAAAGGACTAGGGCAAAAAATGTCCTAGACATGAAGCAAAAACCGAAATATTCATAGTATTTTTTTCAATGATAGACAACCTGTTGTGCAGCCTGATTTTTGAAGACACTGTACAGAGAAGAAACACGCCCGCATGTTTCTGCAATTTCTGCTTGTATATCAGCTGCTGAAAGTGTGGAATAGGCTGTGTGCGAATCAAATATGTCCACCTTTGCATAATTGATAGGGTTCCTTGTAGCTTCCACCTTCTTAGATGTCTGCATGACATGTAAAAGCAAATGTGCCTGTTGTTCCCAGAGTATTCTTAATGATTAGTGTCACAAGATGGCAAAATCCGTTTCAGAGAACAGCAAGCTAAATTACTAATACAAAGTGTTTGCAGTCATTCTTTATATTGGCACCTTAGACATTACTAAGGATAAAGCATGAGAACCAGAACTCACATGAAAGGCAGCTCTCATAACATCATCTGAGCTTGATTTTTCCCTCAACAATGCATACGCTTGACCCTTCAATGGATTATAAGTAACAATGTACTTTTCTTTCTGTTATAAGTAGTAGCACAACATTTAATGTAAAACATGGATGGAAATTTCAAATAGATGGATGCCTATAAAGCCACCATATAGAGATCCTAAAAAGAAGAAAAGTTGGAGCACTAACTACAACCTGATCATTACATTAAAAAGCCTACTAAATAACTTCAACAGCAGCTACCTCAAACAATGGTTGTACAGATAGAAAATCGCTTGGTTTCTGAAAGGCCTCTATCAACCGTGCTCCTGTAAACATAATACAGAAAACTGTCATTAACCCTCAGACATGACCTTAGTGCCAGGGCAAGTGCTGGGGACAATCATCAACACCTGCTTGATGGTTACACATTTGCTATTTAAAACTGAAATCCATGAATGCTCTTTTGCAAATAGCATTCACCAAACAAAGTATAAATTCAACTATGAAAGGAAATAAGTAATTCTATACAAACAAAAGAGAGGACTATTGTACCAATTATAACAGGTTGTTTTTGGGACCAAGGGAAAAAGTTCTCTTTCATATTTCCTTCTTTTACCGAAGGTACTCGTCCTGCAAAAACCAAAGGATTCTCATTCCAGCAACATGCAAACCAAAATTTAACATCCTCAAAAGTTTGCAAATAACCTATACACCCTAACATAGAATTTAAAAATTTATAACAAAGAATGTTTACTGCCTTCCTCAAGAGGCCACATGTGCTCTAGTAACAATATATCACAAGTAGCTTAGAGCCAGGTAAGTAACAGATAGATGACTCCGATTAGAACATCTGACAGACATAGATAATGGTCAGGAATCAGGATAACTTCCAGGTAAATTACATTTCCTCTTAGCCGCCTAGCACCAATACAGTATGCACCACATCAAAAGCACATTTATATATGGCAGTTTACCAGATTACTGTTAGTTATATATTGGAAATGCTAGACTTACCCACCATCATTTCTGGGTGTTCACATACCATCCCCTAAGTTCCTGACTGCCATCAAGGTAAATGTAGTTAGGCATACCAATCAAATCCTCTTAATGGTAGTCTAAAACTTAGAATTTACTGGTCTTACAAGTGAGTAGTTATCATGCTTCACAAAAGCAAATAGGCACAGTAGTCAGTTGCTAAATCTTTCCTTTAAGGACAATGGTTCTAACCATATGAAACTACTGCTTGGCCCATATTTACTGCAACCTATAATTCTTGGGTGGCATCTTCAGCAGTCTAACCAATTATTTGATCCAAGGAGTAAAGGTAAATAACCTTATTGTTAGAATAACTGAGTACTGAGAAAGGTAGTTGGAGAACCCACGGGACAGAAGCTTTTCTTCTGCTGAGAAAATGACATGAAATCAGCAAAAACCAGTATGAAGTTGCTGACAAGAAGCAGCTGTGCAGCAGTATGGCATAACCGATGCAAATACAAAAGGCCATCAGAGTTTTGATTCAAACCAATTTGATGCCATTTGCTACATACCATTAGTTTTTTAAAGATTGTAATAGAATTAAGTTAGCAAGATGCAAGATTTTCTCAAAATCAATAATTAAATTTTTCAAACGGACACTTAGTTTTCTTGAAGACAGCAAGGCTCGTGATAGAATTCAGCTTCAGCCAATTTCATTGCTGACATCCTATACATCACAGCCAAATCAAGAAGAATTAAGTATTCATAAACTTCTTTCCTTCACTTTGTTGATTTCTAGAAGCTACAGAGGATTGGAGGAAATCATAGGAGCATTGTTTAAGTGGATTTCATATATTCTTGGCATGATCTCATCACTTTTCCACCAAAAGTTGTTGGATTTATGGCTACAGACCGTGGTCCTATGTAATGACCACCCCAATTTTTTTTGAAAATTTTCAACTGAAATTAAGCTGCAATGCAATGCCCTTATATCACTTTTTGATCATCCAGTTCCCGATATGGGCAAGATGAGGGCATATGGCATATAGGACCACATCCAAATATCAAAAAAACAAAAAATGAAGTAATCTAATCAACTGAAGCAAACAAGGTGGCATGGCCAGCCAAAACTTCACTTGTTCAGTGAAGTGTGCTTAAAGCAAGAACTGAAAGGAAACACTTCTATACTTATTCAGAGCAATGTGCAACTACAATAAGCACAAACACTTCTCACTTATTAAACAGAGTGCAATTAAAATAAACATAGGCACTTCTCGCTTGTTCAGCGGAGTGCACTTACATTAAGCAAAAGCACTTCTCACTTATTCAGCGAAGTGCAATTATATTAAGCACAGCTACTTCCACTTATTCAATGGGGTGAGCAAATACATTAAGTGCAAGACAAATCCATTAGTGATATTACCATCCAAGGTATTACAAAATATCCAATGCAATACAAAACATTATTTCAAAAGATACAATGCTGAAATAAGTTTGTATAAAGTTCTGACCACAAATAAAGATTGTTGCAACAACCCATCTAAAACCAAATAGCACATAGATAACAAAATACTCAAGTACCCAACAAAGGTATACCTCAGATAGATGAGGTTAGAAGCTAATTATAGATCTGATATCACTCGATTTGAATACACACTAAGAGCATACTGAAAATTGTCATTTACAAAAATTTAACTAAGTCTGAAAAATTATAAGCTCCTCCAAAACCTAGAATTTGCATTGGAACTCTTAAAGATCCAAAACCCATCTGAAACATCTTGAAACTATATACATGAAATATAACTTAAAACAAGGAAGCAAATGCCCATATGCAAATGTCACTTATACTTAAATTTTTATTTCATGCCTACCAATATGGTGCAGCCCTTTATAGGGAGCGAACCCCTTCCTCACTTCACACGCCCCCCTCACCAGCTAGTACGGCCGGCCCATGCAATGGTACAACCTACTAAAACTTCACTCTTCACTCCCTGCAACTTAGGCAGCAAGAACAGCTCTGTACATCCAGGAAACAATGATTTGAAGCAATACTTCAAACAAGATCAAAGAACTCTTGCAGGTACGGCTTGTGAAGAAGTAAGACCAGCATAGGGGATAGTACGGCTAGCCCAACAACCCCATCACTTCAAAACTTTGCTAAAAAGGAAACACACTCTACAAATCAACTCATCAAAACACATCAAAAATCTCATCGAAGGAACCAACTGAAACTACACTTGCAGGCACAGTTGTGACCTCTGTATGAAGCCACCCAAACCAGCTAGGGGGGTTTCGTCCTCGAACCTAGTTTTTGTTCTCAAGAAAATTGGAGATGAACATAAGTTCTCTTTGAAGTAGAAACAAATATTATAACATGGCTAACCTCAACAATGAGCTCTCAACCTCCTTTTATAACATTTCAAAGGGAAAATAATAATCTCCCTTTTCCCTCTACAAACTCTTTTTTCAAATTAAATAATTCATCATGTGCAAAGACCCCCTTGTGCCTAGGCATCCCCCTATAGACACAACTTAAAACACTTTTAAATAAATAATTATACCTTAGTTGACTTTTTAGCCATTGTTGATCCTACCAAGAAGTATACCCATTAAAAGCATCATATACAAGGAACGTATGTGTAGACTTACATGACAAAGAAATGCCACCCACGTGGAAGAGATTTAGTTTTTATTATGTATGAGATTTGGAAATCCACTATCATAATGAAACAAAACTATTATCCCCTAAAGGAACAAAAGGATTGCATAGGATGGATGAGAATGGTTTCTATATATCTTCTTCTCTTGATGTTTGTATGCTCAAAACGAGTGGAGTTCAATGTATGAGTTCATTCTTGCTCACTTTATTGTTCTCTATTAAAACAAGTATCTACCACATTATTCTAATCCACATGAATTTTTCTTCACCCATTTGTATACAAGGTTTTATTTATAGTAACCATACTCCTAAATAGTTTGTGGAAGAAAGATTTTTTTTAATAATATGGAGGACTGCCTTTTATGCCATAATGGCACATTCATGAGATTAATGAGCTCTATAAACTGCCCAAACATATTGCTGATTCTTTGTTGATTCAAGAGGTAGCTTATAAAGTTGTCGCAGGGGTCACTGGGGAAAAGAAATAGGTTGGTGATGTTTCACACTTTTCTCCTCACCATTGGCACAAAGACTTTGATCAACTTGACAAGGATGATATTTTTTTGTGCTAGGGAGTCTGCTTTCATAAAATGTCAAGAGAGGATGGCCTTGGATTACAAGCATAAAACAAATCCAACTGTTGGGAATTTGAAAATGCAATTGATGAGGCAAAGGTGGAAAGAAAGACAAAAAAGAAGAAACAATTAGTGCAACAGACTAAAAATCCTTACCCTTCTATGAGGCCAACTAGACAATTAAACTGCCTTGTAATAACTGCCCAAAGTGAGCACAATAAACCCAAGGCCTCCTAAATTTTTTTATTATTAGAATCCAAGGTTGAATCCTATAGTCCAACAAGTCAATCTGTACTGAATTGAGGACCACACAACCCCCTCATTTATCCAACAGTCCAACAAGTCAATCCGTATGATATGATTACTTCATCTTCCTCTTCCTCTTTGCAAACCCTTGTCATTATGACTATAGGGCCATGGCAATCCTCCGTCCAAGATGGTTTAAGTATCCAAACCTTCAAAGAACTAATTCAACAAGCCATTGGAAATGGGTCTGTGGGGTCTAAGGAAGAGGAGGAAGTGGAACATTCATTGACATTGGCAATTAAAAAAGTATACTAGAACAGCATCCACCACATTGGTGCAATCATCTAAGGGCAAGGAATGGAGACACTCAATAGACATCAAGAAAAGGACAATCAAATCCAATTATGTCTTCCAATCCAAAAATGTGGGCCCTTAATTCTCTCCTCCACTAAATGCACCTTCTGTTTCTTTTGCAAAACCATTCCAATTCCAATTTCACCTTTCCATATCTTTGCTTCTCCTCCTATCCTTTTACTAAGAACATCTATGACACAATCACAATCCGCCTATACTTTTATGATTACTCTAAATATCCCTCTTCCATTCATCACAATCCACCTATGCTTTTATGATTACTCTAAATATTCCTCTTCTATTCATCACTTCTATGTGCATGATAAGTCACATAACTTGAAGCAAAAAGATTTGAGTGTAAATATTCGCTGATGAGCTGAGGAGTTTTACAAGTTAACCATCAGACCCTTTAACAAAGAAGAAGATGAAAACAAGATTACTGGGTATGTAAATAGCCTTAGGTATTGTACTCAAGATGAGTTGAGTATGTTTAATTTGCATTATGTAGAAGCAGGTTATTTAAGGACTTTCCGGGAAATTGTCATGAAGACAAGATGTACAGCAAGGTGTACAAGGAAGAGACAATGGTGGCAGAAAGAAAATTGTTGGGAAAACTAAAGAATCCAGAAATGAGTAAGTACCAAGCTCCTCACAGCAGACTTAAAGAGGTCACTCTTATTGTGGCAGAAGATTTGAATGAATTTGTTATAACTGTGGTCGATAGGACAATTGGAAATATGAAAATTCATAATTAAATAATGATAGTAGAAGTGAGGTAAAAGATCGTGTTAAGCAGAAGACATGCTGTCAAATGAAGGGGTGTCAATTGAAACAAAAGGAAGGTGGAAATTACCTTGGGTTTTACCCCTTACCCTAAATGGATCTAACACATTATGGCCTCTCCCAATCAAGGCACTAGATCTAGCCTTCTTGAGGTTTCCTATCCCTTAGATGAGTAAGTACCAAGCTCCTCAAAGCAGAGTTAAAGAGGTCGCTCTTATTCTCATGGATGAAAAGAATATTGATGAAGGAACTGTGGCAGAAGATTTGAAGGAATTTGTTATAATTGTTGTTGGTAGGACAATTAAAAATATGAAAATTCATAATTAAATAATGATATTAGAAGTGAGGTAAAAGATCGTGTTAAGCAGAAGACATGCTGTCAAATGAAGAAAAGGTTTCAATTGAAACAAAAGGAAGGTGGAAATTATCTTGGGTTCTACCCCTTACCCTAACTAGATCTAACACATTATGGCCTCTCCCAATCAAGGCACTAGATCTAGCCTTCTTGAGGTTTCTTATCCCTTACCCTCCACTAGATCTACTCTATTTAACAACCTTCAGATTTGGAAAGCCACTTCCATGTGGCTTTCTTCCTTATATTGGCTATGTAACTACATACCAAGGAATAGTTTCCCAAATTTGTGTTGAAGCTCAAGTCAGTTTGCTGATTTTTTTCCCCAAAAAAAAAGTTTTATCTTGTAGTCAAAGCTTTTCCTAGCACAAGCATTCAATCAAAACAATTATTGCATCATCAATAACTAATAAGCACTCTTTGAGAGCTTTCTAGGAAGGGGATACATCACAAATTCTGAGCATTATTGAAAGAACTATGATTTTGTAGTATTGGCATTTGAAATTGTTGTACTATAATTTAATTGTGAATAAGTAACATGACGGCAAAAAAAATCATGTCTTACAATTTAAGGAAATCAAGCATTGTTTTTTCTAAGTAGCCGGTTCGGGTTCGGGTTCGTTGTGTTCGCAAAATTTTTGGGGGTGGGTTTGGGTTCGTCTTGGGTTCGTTAGTACAAATTACAAAAAATGTAAAATATATATATATATATATATATATATATATATATATATATATATATATATGCAGCCTAGAAGCATGAATAGTATATTTATATGTATATACATGTGTGCTTATATTAATTTGGTTGTATCTGACTATGTACTATTTACTTATCAGCTTGTGGGTAGGTTTAAGGAGACAATTATTAATAGTGTTGATGGTTGTGTCCTGCTTGTCAACCATCAGGTTCTTTAAATAGGTTTTTCTTAGTCAGGGAAAGTAGTCTGATCCTTGGCTGGTCATCTCTGGTATATTTCTAAGTAAGAACTTCATATGAATAAAGATGTACTTCTTTTAGTCTACCTAGTATTCATTGCTGTTTATGTTCATTACTATTAAGTACTAGTCTTATCAGATATAGGAGTAAAGAACAATGGTGTAAGAACTGACATTGTAGTTTCTGTAAATTCTGAACTGAGGGAAAAACTAAACTGAAATATGATATTCTGTTGTTTTTGTTTTAATTTTCAATATTGGAATATGAAAATTCCAGAACACCCAAAATCCAAGAAAAAATCATATTGCACTTCAAAAAGCATTATTAAGCAACATAAACATAAAGGAAACTCTTTGGAGAAGAGATGTGTGTTAGCTGAGGGCTAGCTGAGGGCTTATATTCTCAGTTGTATCACAAGCTGATAAGTAAATAGTACTCAGCCTCTTGGAATGAAAATGCTTGTTTGCAAAACAAATGAATGAAAATGAGGCAGTTTAGGTGTTTAACATGTTTTAGAGGTCACTTTTAGGGTTCCCATGGGCGTGGGTCAAAGTCAAAGTGAAGGAAACATTAAAAAAAACAAAAAAAAATCACTTTTTGCAGACGCCCGGGTTCTGGGTTCGGTTGTTCGGGTTTCTGCTCGGGTTCGCCCGGTTCTTCACTGGCGAACCAAGGGCCTAAGGACCCTCGGAACCAACCAAGGACCGGGACCCAAACCAGGCTTAACCCGACCAGACCGACCGAACCTTGCAAACCGGCTACATAGCTTTTTATGAGTCTATGTTTTCTGATCATTGGCTGCAAAACCTTAAAAATCCTCTTTCTTAATCCTGTATCTGACCAAAAATGGCTCCAAAATCCCACAAGGGAATTATGATTAAAATTGCCAAGTATTAGCACTCAAACCAGATCCCTGTAACTCATGATGGTGCTCTTCAACAGATTTCGGCTACACAAATTAGGAATTGGGAAAAGCTAATACAAAACATTATGAGAATGTTCCAAATTATGCTTCTACAAAATCAATTACATGCACAACCATAATAACATCTCCATGATAGTCCCACCTAGCAATTTGTCTCCACCTACACAACAAGGGTAGAATCTTCACCTTCAACAAGTTTTAAGGAAATTGAATTTCTACAGAGATGCTATCTTTATAGGCCTCACCATCCTAGTCATGAGGCATCACACTCTTTAAATGGACAGACCCACATGACCCATGGTAAAGATAATGTTTGAGGATAACAGCTACCATAAAACATATTCCACTTTTGAGCAAGTTTCTCTCTCCACCTACAAAATATTCTTCCTCAATTCAATCCGGAAGTTTACAAAACAGTGAGCTCCATATTGATCGTTTTTCTTACCAAATAATGGGTTTCCATACTAAGCCAGCTTGCTCACAACTCCAAGGTGGAGTTTCTACACTTCAATCTTAAGCATCATTTCCTCTTACATCAATGCATGTCACAGGTTCAATTCTTAAAAAAGAACACCAAACATTCTCATGCAATGACTTATGATTCAGTTCTACACTATGAATTCAATCCCTACACAACTGCAACACTAGCAATGGCACCTTTGTGTGCAATGGGTACGCCGAAGAGTTGTGGAAGGTGAACTGTATTGAATGGGATGTGAATGTTGTTCTAAAAGTTTGTTTTATGTATGGAAATGCAAGTTAATGTTTATTTTTGTTGAACAAATTAACTTTTAAAATTGTATATAAGTTTGTAAAGATAACTAATTGTAACATGTAATAATGATTTTTGGCATTGGAAGAGAAAAAAAGAAAGAACCACAATGAAGTGCAATCTTAGAAACAAGTACTATTAGAACCTTTGCCTATGAAAAATAGGAATCAATTTCTTCTCTCCAAATAGTGAAGTGAGATACCTTAAATGTGTGTATTTCTTTTATGGTGTCAAAAACATCTTCCAAACCTTTGCTTGACAAAGTCATTTATACTTGTACTTTTAGTACAGAGCATTCATAGATTGTCTTTCATTCGGTACTGAAATTATAGTTAAGGGAAATAGTATTTCATTAAACAACCTATATTTAGGCCTACAAAGGCCACGTATTCTTTCCTCGCTCTCTTTGTTCTTAGTATGGCTTTAGTTGTAATTATTTCTTAGAAGGTACTTATTCCAAACAATTATCTTTGATGAAGAGTAAATAGAGGCTTGCTAGGATAATTAGATAAATTTACTGCTATAAGTGATGCTTTCCTTGGATACAGTCAATAAAATTCGTAACTATATTAGATAGATTCTATACGAAAATAATGCTCTATATGAAATATTTTACATACTCTAAATTTCTAAAATGCACTTAGAGGTATCTGCTCTGATAAGTAGTAGATACAGAAATTGTTGAAGTTACATGTCATGTGTAGAAAGCATTTTGAATTATATGTCCAAGAAACGTAAATTAACAACAGCAAAGGATAGATCAGTCACCTAGTCTGAGGCAGATACAAAGTTTCAAATTATTCAATGATCCCACATACAGGTACAAATTACATTAAATATTTTTGCGTTCTCTTCCTTTACTTTCATCTCAAAGTATCTTTTTAGGAACCTATCTTGTATTAAGGATTTGACAATCCCTTCACATTGATCAAAAACACCTTGTATTAAGAATATTTGTAAACCACTAAGATCTCATGAGCAGTCCACAAATGCTATATTGATACAGGCTAAACAATAGTTGGAAATCCCAAATTGAACAACATAAAAGGCAAGGGGACTTCACCAGTTTTCCATCCTAAGCATATACACAACTTGCAAATGATTGGATAGCTTGTTGAACATTTTCTTTAGAAACTCACCTTATCAGGGTCACATATAGTACAAGGACATGCTATATACGAATACTCGAAGAGTAAAGTTCAAAAACAGAAAGCGTAGTATTTTATTTAAAAAGAATAGTTTAGAACTATTTTAATTTGTACAAGATAGAGTTGCCTGTCCAGAGCCATATGCCAAAATACACCTTACAAAAAAGAATAGAATTTGAGATAAGTTTCCAGATTAATGGAGGACTTCAAACAAAATCTGAATGAAAATATCCAAATATTCTTGTAGCTGACATACGAAAATATTTGTAGAGAAACCTTGTCATTGAAAGGTTAAGGATTTGTGACATGAGGAAATGGATTAATTAGAAACGTTTGTTTGTAGAAACGGTTGTTTGAACTGTCATAAAAATAAGATTTTACCTGTTATCAAGGTTTTATAGAACAAAATTTGACACAGTTTTTCTTGCTGCTGCACAAAGTTTTACAATATTACAGTCCCCTATTTGCAAGGTTAAAACTGAAAATATTTTATCAAAAATTCATCCCTTGGAAATGCAGTAATGCAGTCTCTAAATAATCAAGCACAGTTAAATAGCTTCAATATATGAAGTAAACATATTAATTTTTGAAAGCTTGAATATGAATTAATAACAACAACAAATTTTTGAAAGCTTGAATATGAATTAATAACAACAACAAGATGCGAGTAGTGAGGAAACTCAGTTAAGAGGAAAGAATAACAAAAAACCAGGTGATAGTTGTAGCCAACATTACAACAAACAGCAGCTGGAAACACATTACAATGACTAATTGTCGCAGCCAATATTACAATAATAACACATGTAATTTTGGTGAAGGGGAAAATTGAATGGCATTGAGAAGAAAAGTGAAACCAACAGATATTATATCATAGTTGCATCAATAGGAACTTTATCTAGGCAAGAAAGTGTTTGATTCGAGTATGTGGGCTCAAACAATTGAAAGAGATATTTCGTAGACTTTTAATAAAAAGAAAATGTAAGGTAAGAAGAGCATCAAACTTTTTTTTCAACTATTGGAAAATAACAAAATGATGACATGTACGGTATGTGGAATGGGGTTGTGCACCTGTCCACTACTGCTCTTCTGATGTACTTTGATTGTAGTGTTTATATCATTGTATGCAAGGGTGAGACTACAAAGAGAGATTTAAGAGTAATGGAATCACAACAACCGCACAAGCCATTTTGTCCTTAAATACTAAGGCAAGGTTTATATTATATTGGATGATCTCCTACCTCATCAGTCATCTACATAGTCTCTCATCAGTCAATTGGTTTTCTGTGGAAATGGCCGACCTCTCCATTTTTGCAAGTTTAGCAGTTCTCTATGCATTTGGTTTCATTGTGTGTTGTTTTGTTTGGTTACACAATACAGCTTATCCCAGTGAATTCTATGGAACTCTATTATGGTTTAGGTGACTAAATCCTGATGTTTCTGCCCTTTCATCAGTTATTGTTCAAAAAAGTAGGTATTTGACTGCTGCCAAGGTTTGATGGTGATGATTTTAGTAGTGAAGGGTACAACACATAAGTATTGCATGTTGTTTTTGCTGTTGGACTTTAGGCAGATATGGCCAAGTCAATTCATTCTTTATGTCATGCTTTTTACTGTATTTTTTGTTCTTTGATTGAAAGTCCGAACACTAAAACTTCAGTACTTGCAGTTTATGGAGCAGTAGAATAAAATTAAGATAACTAAAGACTATTATTAGTTTGTAATGAATGAGAACAAAATGCAGACTCCTGCTTAAAATCTGTTACATCAATAACCTACCAAATTGTTTGTTTCATTTTAGCAGTTTACACTTTCGAGAATATTTACATGTTACCTTGGAGATTCATGTGGACACATAATAAGGGCTAGATTCTCATGCAGCAATGGCAGCGGAGGCAGGTAACAGGCCAAATGTATCATCATCTCTACATAAGTTTGGGAAACAAACAAATGCTTTGCAAACAAAAACTCTGGCAATTCCTATAGATTGATTTTTAGGAGCCTCCAAGAGCGAAGGTTGCTTTTGAATCGACGTTTAGTGAGCCTTTACCAAAAAGTAGGCTTCTCTCCTGTCACTTGGAGCAATGCCCACCAAGCATTAGGAACAGGAGGAAACCCCTATGTGCAGTTTACCTCTCTAATTGAGGAGACTATTGACAAATTAGATTCTAACAAGATTAAAGGCAGAAATGGCCAGTTTTCAAGCTCATTTTCTGACATGTTTGAGAAAAACTGTAAGTTGACCTAGCCGACATAAAATAGTCAGAATGGAGAGCCCACCGGAGGGGCTGGGTTTTTTTTTTAGGGAAGATCAGAGAAGGCAAGCAAACTGTTTGACAGAATGCCTCAAAAAGATGTCAAGTCATGCAAAGCAATGATTGCAAGATATATTACAAATGGGTTTGTTCAAAAGGCTTTAGAAAAGTTTAAGCAAATGCAACTGACGGGTGTTATGCCCAGCTTGCCAACCTTGCTAGCATCCTCCCTGCGTAGCCCCAAATGGGAGCTTTCGAATCAGGTTCAGGACATCCATCAAATGGAATAGAATAAACACGTGAACTATTGAGAAATTCCTTGAAATGGATTTGCTTTAAAAATAAAAGCCTAGAAAATTTGAAGCAGATGGAAATGGTTTCTCTAAAGCAGAAGGTTAAAAAAATACCTATCAATGATGCCAATGTGAGAAAATGGGCAGAGGTCGCAGGAAATTTGCAGGAAACCCCAAGTTCTGTATTGTTCCTGCTTAATCTTGCTACTTCAATCTACACACAGTGAAGGGGCAGAAAGCATTAGCGGCGGGGTAAGTAGTAAAATATGGAGTATCTCCGTTGATGTCGCTGATAAAAGAGAAGGCCACAAAACTAAGGCAGATATTAACAGATAGATATTTTGGAAGCAGAGTTAATGCGACATTAAATGCAGATATTTTGGACACGAACTCCCGTATGGAGAGGATGGAAGGCGGCGAACGAGTTATTGCGTAGCAGTGCCATGACATGAAACGCGACCTACCATGCCAGTGAAACGATCAACGGTTGTTGAGAGATGGAGAACCTTGCCAAGCTCCTCGGTGCTTTCCAACCGTCGATGGTAAAAACGAGCCGAAAGCTCAATGAGGGCGCCGGTAAATATCTTTGCAGTATTGAGATATTCCATGTAAATTATCAATTGAGAATCTTCATATGAGAATCTTGTGACATCAAAAAAGCATTTCTGTCTCCAAAATATTTCATTCCCAAGTCTTCCAATTCCTCTCATTCAACATTTGAATTCTATTTGATTAGTAACTCCATCCTCCACCAGATTTGATCTTCTCATGGCTGCTCATCTTGGAAGCTATTTATGTAAGCAAAAAGGAAATTATGACACATAACCTTACATGGACAAGTGTATTCTATTACATACGGATACAAAACAGGAAATAATGACAGATAACCACAAGGGCATAGATTTTATTGGGTATAATCCTAAAGTTTGGTGTGTTAAATGTCTAAATGGAATTATTGTATATTCTTAAATGTTGTTTACATCTCTATGTATGTATTCTCATAGAAGCTACTTTGTATATGCTTTGTAATAATATGTAAGTATACACAACACTAATGAGTGTACAGCATGTACAACTGCGGCAATCTTGTGTTGCTTCAATTGTGCTCACTATAAGAATTGGTGGGCCTGTAAACAGATAAGTTTCCCACTGGGGTAAATAACAAGTTAAAATTTAAGAAAGTTGACCCTTACAAAGATGCATTTTCCAAGGCTGATGCTGAGAGCAAGAAGACAGGCAAAGAAAATATCTAGGAAAAGAATGTGAGATTGAGAAGACATTTAATAAAAGACTTGCTAGGAAAACTTGGTGATGGGAAGATAAAGGATCACAAGAAATCAATTGCATGTCAAATTTTAGGCATGGCCAAGATAGTTACCTATATTTTATTTTCTTGAATACGAAATTGTGAGCATTGTGCTGACAATCAAACTTTGTAGGAGAGTCAAATGCAGAATCATCAATGGACAAATAACTTGATCCTGCATGCTTGAAAGCATTGCAGTCTCACAGAGGTAAACACTATATAAAAGACCATGTTGAATTTTGATAGGACTAAGTTTGTAATCATACAGAGATAAGAAGTCAAAAATTGCTTATTGGTCTCATGGTGGCAATGTATCAAGGGCCTGATACTTATAAAGGTTGTAGCTATCTCATATAGACTTGAAATTAAGTGTTGCTTTTTTAAATTGTCATTTTTTAAGAGGAACCTGATGCTGCCATCAAAATTCACATTGGGTGCAGAAATGCACAAGTGATACCATGTTGAGTCCAACAGAACTAACGTAGCAACAATGTGTCTCATTTTCCTGAGTCATGTTATTACGCCCAATTTTCAGAATGTCTCATTTCCTCAGTGCCATGTTACAAGGTTCAACATTCAAATGAGAAATAAAAAAATATATCATTCATAGAATTGGAATATAGGAATCAAATTCCATTATAACCATCAGATTTGTTGGGAACCAACCATCCAAAACATCATCATCCTCTAAAATGGTTGATACTCTAATGTGCTAACACCTTTAGACTCAAGTTCGAGTTCAAACATAATAAGTCCCACACAACTAGAAATTTTAACACAACAAATATAAAGTTTGAATCAACACAAGGTATCTAGATTTTGAGTGTTGAATTTTCAAATTAAACAATTTTCTGCTGGACACTCTCAACCTGCTCTATAACATTAATCCATTAGCACTGAGACTAGTAGTTTCAATAAGGCCACCTATTGGTGCTCTAAGCTCTTTCCCTTGAATCTTTGGATATGACAAGAGGATGCCCCCAGGGATGTGGGTACATCGCAATTGAAAGAATCTTTGGCAGGGAACAACAAGATTCAAGCCCTGAACAAGAGCGGGTCTCCTCTTCTACACCCAATGCACTGCTAAGCCATGGGGTTTTCCTAAGGTTCATGTAAAGATATATTATTCGAACTGACACAAATATGCAAGTGAATCCAACACAAATCTACAAGTAAATCCGATATTATCAATGCAAGGATACACAATTTGACTTTCACTAGCATCCCTTAACACCAATTTACTTTGGGAATGCAGACTAGCGCCTTATTATACCAGACAAATGTAAATGCAATGTCAATCTATCCATAATGGTAACCTATTTGATACTCAAAAGGGAAGATCACCAAAATATGGCATCCCAAAGATAAATGCAAATTTACCTGAGGATTAAATTAATTGGGTTTAAATCAGTGCTCCCCAAGGATGTGTCCCCTGCCCTAGTACCCCCATACCCTATAGGGAATGTTTTGAGGATGCAAGGATGCCTAGGAAATGTCCCCTGCCTGTGATCCCCTTTCCAAAAATAGGTTACATTTCCAAAACATCCCTTTTTTGCAAGGGACATCAAGGGACGGCTAACCATCCCCTACAGCCCAGCACTTTCCCAGTTGAGCTTTAAAAAGAACACACATTTTTAAATTAAAAAAAGGTGTAGGTGAGCCCACAAGGCCTCCCCACCCCTTTAAACAACAACTAAACCTAATTCACCCCTCAAAAAACCAATAAGAAAAAATACTATCTAATTTCAACATTTGTAAACTTGTGTTGAAAAGTGACAAGTGAAGAGCAGCGAAAAGAGTAGAGAACAGCAGTGGAAAGAAGACACTAGGGCATCAAATCCACTACATTAAAGGTAAGTTTTTCATCTTATATTTTTTTATTTTTTTTTTAAGTTTTTTTCAAAAAATTTAACACATAGGGAGGGCATTTTGATTTTATTTGAACTTGCAGCTCTCTTTTAAATTCTTAACCAAAAAAAGCCATGAGCAGTAGTGAGAGTAGTGATAGTGAAGAGATTGAAGTCCAAATGCAAGAAAGAAGTAGAACTAGAACTCATAGAAGAATGGCAGTCACTGGGGGTTCTTCAAGGAGTGGGAGTATTGCAGGGCCAGCAAATACAAACCCATTTGAATGTCCTTTCGAACCCCTCAAACCTATGCAAAAGGCCCATTTAACCCCAAGAAACCTCTCTTACAATTTGCATCACAAATTGACAAAGATAAGAAAAAAAATTCAAGGGGGAGTAGAGTATGGCTATGCCATAATGCAAAAAATACTATAGGGACAGCTGCACTAGCGTTTACTGTCATCTTTTGTAGATAGGTGGTCAAGGGATGAAAGGTTGTGAAGCTATAACTTTAGCTAAGAAGGCTGAGGCAACTAGATTGCATATGGAGGGGGAGGCAAGAAAGAAAGGAATTCCATTAGAGAGTTTGCAGCTTAGTTTGTCATTGCCTATAGGATCTGTGGATGTTGAAATTCAAGGGGGGAAGGTTCTACTTCTACCAAGGGAAAGAAGAGAGCTGCTAGTGTTGCAAATATGTTTAACATACAATCACAAGATGTGGCTGATTCTTTTATTGCTAAATTTTTTTATGCTCATGCCATCCCATTTTATGTGACATGCTCACCATATTTTAAACAAATGTTCAAAGATGTCATAGTTGTTGGTCTATCATTTGTCCCACTAGTAGAACATAAGCTACACACCATCCTCCTTGATAGAGAATTTTCCAATGTGAGTGTGTTGATGGAAGATATGAGACAAACTTGGATAAGGGATGGATGGACCAATTTCAAACATCAGCCACCCATCAATATTATTGTCACAAGTTCAATTGGCTCTTATTTTCTTAGAGCTTTTGATTGTTCATGGAAGAGGAAGGATGCAAACTCTTCCAATTTCAAATTTTGAAAGATGCCATAGAAGAGGTTGGAGCTTCTAATGTTGTACAAGTAGTGACCGATTTAGTCCATGTGTGTAAGTAAGTTGGCTTGATGGTGGGGGTTTCTTATAAGCACATTTTTTGGACCCCGTGTGTTCATGCATGGAACAATACCTTAAAGGGCATTAGCAAGATAGAATAGGTGAAGGCGATGGTGTTAAGAGGCTAGAGATGTGCAGATGTTCATTTACAACCATCACACTTCGTTTGCTTTGTTCAAGAAGTTTTCGAGGAAGGATTCCTCAAGCCCATGGATACTAGATATGCTAGCAACCTCATTTTATTAGATTGGATGCTTGAGGTCCAAAAGGCTTTACAATTAATGGTGGTTAATTCAGAGTGAGGTAGATGGTCATTGGTAGGCACACATGAAGGAATAAGTGTGAAGCAAAGAATCAATGATGATGATTGGTGGTCCATAATGAGGTAAGAAAATTGTTGGTTTTATTATTTAATTTTAAAAAAAGTTAATTTATTAATGTTTTTAACTTGTAAATTGTTTCCATTCTTTTTTAAGATTTTAACTTTTGTAATTTGTTTGCACTTGTAGATATGTTTTCCCCTTCGTTGAGCCTATTGTGCAAGTAATAAGATATGCTAATACTAACTCTCCTAGCCTTGGAGAGATTTATGAGACCTTTGATAGCATGCCTAGGCAAATGAAGCAAGCAACTCTTATCAAGGAGCCTACTTTGGGACTTTATGAGGAGCATCTTAGGCCCATTGTGATGCGACGATGGAACACTATGAACACCCCACTTCATATGGCAGCCTACGTTCTAAATCCCAAATGATATGTAGCTAAGCCTAGAAGAGTGCCTCCATCTCATGATGAAGAGGTGAAAGAAAAGATCATGAAGGCCCTTCTAAAAATGTATACTAAAGAGGAATCTACTTTACTTCACACAAAATGGCTTGCATTTATCAATCTTTATGGTCCAACCTTTAGCAAACTATAAGCAAGGACGGATAGAGCTACATTTTCTCAAACCGACCCTACTAGATGGTAAACATGGCATGGCAAGGATGCACCAGAATTGAGGGTCCTTGTAATTCGTCTTCTTTCATAAGTTGTTAGTTCCTCAACTGCAAAGAGGAATTGATCTACATATAGCTTCATCTAGTTAGTTAAGACGACCAATCTTACCTTTGGATGACCGAAGAAGTTGGTGGCCATACATAGTGTCTTGCAACTACAGGATCGACAAACCCCTCAATATCGTCAAACTCTAGCATTATGTTGGGATGTTGATTCCAAAGATGCTATATAGATTGATCAGGAGACACGGGAGGGATTGGTTGAGGTTCCATTGCTTGAGGCAGCCCCTTATATTGGTATTGACTTAGAGTCGAGCTTCAATTTTGATACAAACCTACCAGATGCATCTGTTGATTAGGGGCAACTATATATTTTCTATGTTTTTGCATTTTATAGTTGAAACTTGCATCCTTTGGGCATTTTGTTGTAATTCTTATATAATACATATATGCACATTCACGGTGAGACAATTTAAATTTTGTTATTTTTTTTGTCAACTATCACGTAAAATCTCAATTCAAGTCTAATGTTATGTATTAAGCTTCTATAATGTCTATGATGAATGCCTTGTTAATGTTATGATATGATTATTTGAAATTTCTTTATATTTAAAAAAAAATCCCTATTTCTTAATAGTCGTTCCCTAAAAAATGGCCAAAAAGTACCACTGTACTAGAAGCACATCCCAAATCCCCTACCATCCCTATCCCGAAAACTTGTGGGAGCATAGGTTTAAATAAGAGCTCAATTATCATAAAATACTTATTATGCTGAAATACAATTCTCCATGTAAAGGTTGATCAATGTTACATCCCCTATAGTTTAAACATGTTTATGACAATGGGATTACGGTCATTATGTTAGTTGCAAGTAACTGATTTTCATGTGAATGTGAAATTGAGGATAAAATGATTGTTTTATATGTCGTAACTGTAAATGTGAATGATTATATTTGATATGCGAAAATGTATATGATGATGATATTATGTTATACTTTATGTATATATATAATTGTCAAGAATGGTCTAACCCTAGTCTTTTTGTCAAGTGGTTGCAAGATCGTCAACACTCGAAGGGAAAGGGAAATATCATCAGGGAGAGGACATGGTTAGCAAAGGATCAATTTTATCATCAAACCTTGAGTCAATGTAAGATAGTTGCATCGAAGTCATAACTTGGCCATAATTAATTTAATTTAATTATTGTTAAAACAAATCAAATTAAATTATATATTAACAATCTCCTTTGGAGTTGAGCAAATCTATTCTTGGAGTATAACCTAGGAGAATTGCTATGGTTATAAAATATTAAATTAACAATAGTAGAAATAATTCCAATGCCATCAATCTAAATATAAAACATAAGTAAAATCAAAAATTAATTAATTAAGATGGGAGTCGTCAGTTTTTGAATACTGAAGTCTTTTTGCCATCTTCCCATCGTGCCTCTAGATGAAACGGCCAAGATGGAAGCCGACAGTCACAAGGGGCTCTTGTAATCTTGGAACGGAGGTTACTAGGAAGTTTTCGCATTTTTTTTTGGAGGCCTCTCTTTTCTTTCACTTCCACTTCTCACCGCTACAACTCTGCTCTGGCTCGTCTTCTCTGCGAATACCATCGGCTTACTTGTGAAACTGAATTGTTCTCTCTTGAATCGAATTATCATCTGGTCTTAGCTTCGTTTTAGCTACTCTCATACCTTGTTGAGTTTTCCATCGTATCTTCTTTGCTCTTCCTTTCTTAAGACAAATTTAGGTGGCAGCAACTTGGTCATTCATTGTCGGACTTAGGTGAAAAATGGGATTGGAGACCGATTCATTAGCACCGTTCGCGTGGAGTTTCCAGAGCGGGTTTCGTCAAGTCTTAGGGATTCATTATCAGCTCAATTTTCTATCTTATAAATTGTTGGAAAATATTCCCGTAGCCGCATCCGCTAGATTTGTGCTCACTTCAATTTCCCGACTCTTCTCCATATCTGTTGGCATCTTCTTTAATTGTCTTTCTTGATTCTCATCTGTGGAAATTGTGCGAGGTTGGGTCTGGCAAATATTTCGCATCTTCAATCTTCGAGAGGGAAAAAGAGCTTGGATCTTTCGAATCTTTGGATCATCATCTCCAAGCAAGTTAAGCGTATAATTACTTCATGTATGTTTGCAACGATGAATCTATCTTGGTGACTACCTATTGAAATGAAAGTAAATACTTTAATCTTTCTCGAATAACTGCAAGAAGATGAAATCGGGTCTTATATTATCATCTAGGGTTTAGTCTGATAAAGGAATTTTGTAAAGTGAATTTGAACCTTTCTTTTCTCTTGCAATCGAAAATATCCCTGACTATGATATACAACTGAATCAGGATTTAGTTGAACTATTTGAAAATTACCCGAAAAACTTGACCTGTCTGATTAGACCGAATCTTCTCCTCTCTAATTAGAAGCTGGTCTAGGGCATTTCTTTTGCTCACCCGAATCTTTAAAGGATATATAAATGTGAGTCTTAAAAACCTTCAATGTCGTTCTGAACTCTTCTTATATGTATAAAACTTTGTGGTTAAGATACAACCTTGAACTAAGAAGAAATGACAAACAAACCAGTCATTGTAATTAAAACCTTGAGATAAGTATTATCATGTCGAGCAAGGGTGAGAGTGCTGACGGCACAAGAGTGCCAGTAATGATAAAAATCCTTGGCCAAGGTATGATGTCAGTTAGGCATTGGTCAGCTATCATGAACCAGATATACTTTTGGTTAGAATGATCCTTTTGGTTAGGAGGTACCTACAGAGGAGGGATTGAACAGCGGTATAGGTTCATGATACCAGGCTCAAAATGGCATGATGATAATTTGATCCTTGTTGATTACCCTTGTGAAGGGTCGAGTTCTTCAGTTGAAGAAACTCGGGAGACCAGTAGGTCTTGGATGGGCGGAAAAGCCCTTGATGATGTTTCTCTTTCTCTCAAAGATAAAGTTGTTCAAACAATTCAGCATAATGATGATCTCATATTGTATTCTTCTCTCTCTCATAATTCCAGGTACATGCCTTTGCTTAGTTAAGTTTAATATCAATGCTGCAATAAATGTTATTTCCTTTCAGTTAATGGTTTAAATGTACAAATCTGCAGTTGAATATTTAGGAAGATTTTTGTTCTTTCAACTGAAATGGAAAATCTAAAAGTTAGTTAATGTTCTTCTGTGAATTCAGTTATTTGAAATCAGTTAGTTGTTTCCTTTCAGCTGAAACTGAAAGTTTAAGAGTTAGTTGTAAAATTGAATATGTTGTTATTATTTAAAAATTGATTTTCTTTTCCGTTCAAATTGCAAAGGAAACGTAGCATGAAAACAAGTTAGTTGAACTTCGGCTGAAACTAGTAGTTGGTTTACATTTTTAAATTGTAGAACAAGTAGAGTGTTACAATCAATTTCATGGTATTCAGACTGATGCCTAAATCCATTGGGTGAAATGAAATCAAAGACTTTATGAAGTAAGTATGCAAAATTTAACCTTATCAAAGCTAGAGTATCATCACAAAACATTAAAATCTTTGTGGATTTGACATGGAAGTTACTAGTAGTCTAGCTAGCATCCATATCCACATCATTTTCTGATTGAAGACATAATGACAAATCAAAACTCTCAAAACCAACTTTAATCCAAATGCTACTATAAATTAACATGAAAAAATTTTACAATTCATTTGGAGTGCCTTTCCGCTAAGGTCTATCACCATAGAATGTATAATCACAAGTTAATAGAGAAGTAAAAAAATAACTGTTGTTCCATGGGGACATGTCCCTCTACAAAAACTAGGCATTTTTGGGATGGGGAGATTTCAGAGACTTAATCAAGTATGCAGAATTTAACCTTATCAAAGCTAAAGTATCATCACAAAACATTCAAATCTCTATGAATTTGACATGGAAATTACTAGCAATCTAGCTAGCATTCACATCCACATCATTTTCACATTAATAGACATAATGACAAAGCAAAATTCTCAAAAATTGACTTCAATACAAATGCTACAATAATTTAACATGAAAACATTTTACAATTCATTTGAGGTACCTTTCCACTAAGGTCTATCACCATAGAATGTACGATCACAAGTTAATAGATACGTAACAAAATACTCATTGTTCCATGGAGACGTGTCGCCCCACAAAAACTAGGTGAAGGATGGGGACGTTTCAAAGACTTGGGGGTAATGTCCCCCCATGATCCCTACACCACCACCACATGGTTGAGGAAGTTTCCAAGATATATCCTTTGAGGATGTTGGAAATGTATTGTTAGTGCTCAATTTTGTTTTGGTTATGAGTTGTTTTAACAACGCACGAGTCTGGAATAGTTAAAATCATGCAAGGGATGTGTAGTCCTTTATATATGTAATGGTTTGAAACAAGATAGATGAGAATCACGATATTATTTCTATGTAAAACTTTTGAATGCCTCTATTATTCTACCCAAAATCTCTGACATGGTATCAGAGCAAGCAAACTGATTATGCTTGTTCCTATGTTTCTTTTTAATCGCTATTTTCTTGAGCATCTCCTATCAATTAGCCATTGAGCTAGGCACCATATTTCTTGCTAAGAGTAATGACGCCATAGTATGTGCCACATAGTGTGGTATGTGGGAGTTTTGGCTCGGATTACTCTTTAATTGTCGTATTTTTGCAGCATTTATAGAGGCATGATCATTGATAATGAAAGTCGTGGGATTATAGCCTATACACAGTGCACCTCTACCCCTGGAATTGTGCTATAGGTGGTGCCTCGAGGGAGGCGTTGAGACTTTTCTACAAGGAAATATCTGTCTATGGTGCCTCGCCTTTGCTCAAGCGGGTTTTTTTTGTGCTGAGCCGTCAACTTCAATGTCATGACTCATCGCTAAAGTTTGATATGTGCATTTCTACCTCTTTGTTGGGTGCATTGGAGAATTGCTAAGAAGTCTCTTTTTCCTAGTGCAGCAGTAGTAACGCCCTTCATCACGTCCGAGCAATCAAAGTAGTCTATGAGCTGGAAAATTCCACAGAAAGGATTATACTTGTAGCCCCAATTCACCATAAAATCACAATGAAAGCATTGCAATGAGATGTCCATGGCCTGATCTAATATGCATCGGCTAGTAGTGGTTCGTTGGAATGCCTCTAGTTGACAAAAGGTTTTGTTGAATGGTCACTCCACAAAGCTGATCTATTAATCTCTTCCTTGTAAGTGTGCCAATTCCTTTCTTCTGAGGGATTTCTAAGTATAGAATCAACAATTTTTGTTGCTATACTTTAAAAAATCTATATTTCTAGGTTTGGAAAGAATATACTCTAGGTTATATATTTTTCATTTGGTTACATAAAGGTTCCCCAATACTTGATGCATTCTAAGTGTCCTTAGTTGCCTCTAGGTACCTTACCAATTTGGTTTCTTTTGTATAGTTAGTTATTATAGAAATATTTTATGTCAAGTTAAAGTCAATTGTGTTATTTAGAATAGAATCTATTTTGAAGATTATCAAAAA
>VDFB02273563.1:0-23010 GCA_007258455.2 Sequoia sempervirens
AAAATTTAACCTTATCAAAGCTAGAGTATCATCACAAAACATTAAAATCTTTGTGGATTTGACATGGAAGTTACTAGTAGTCTAGCTAGCATCCATATCCACATCATTTTCTGATTGAAGACATAATGACAAATCAAAACTCTCAAAACCAACTTTAATCCAAATGCTACTATAAATTAACATGAAAAAATTTTACAATTCATTTGGAGTGCCTTTCCGCTAAGGTCTATCACCATAGAATGTATAATCACAAGTTAATAGAGAAGTAAAAAAATAACTGTTGTTCCATGGGGACATGTCCCTCTACAAAAACTAGGCATTTTTGGGATGGGGAGATTTCAGAGACTTAATCAAGTATGCAGAATTTAACCTTATCAAAGCTAAAGTATCATCACAAAACATTCAAATCTCTATGAATTTGACATGGAAATTACTAGCAATCTAGCTAGCATTCACATCCACATCATTTTCACATTAATAGACATAATGACAAAGCAAAATTCTCAAAAATTGACTTCAATACAAATGCTACAATAATTTAACATGAAAACATTTTACAATTCATTTGAGGTACCTTTCCACTAAGGTCTATCACCATAGAATGTACGATCACAAGTTAATAGATACGTAACAAAATACTCATTGTTCCATGGAGACGTGTCGCCCCACAAAAACTAGGTGAAGGATGGGGACGTTTCAAAGACTTGGGGGTAATGTCCCCCCATGATCCCTACACCACCACCACATGGTTGAGGAAGTTTCCAAGATATATCCTTTGAGGATGTTGGAAATGTATTGTTAGTGCTCAATTTTGTTTTGGTTATGAGTTGTTTTAACAACGCACGAGTCTGGAATAGTTAAAATCATGCAAGGGATGTGTAGTCCTTTATATATGTAATGGTTTGAAACAAGATAGATGAGAATCACGATATTATTTCTATGTAAAACTTTTGAATGCCTCTATTATTCTACCCAAAATCTCTGACATGGTATCAGAGCAAGCAAACTGATTATGCTTGTTCCTATGTTTCTTTTTAATCGCTATTTTCTTGAGCATCTCCTATCAATTAGCCATTGAGCTAGGCACCATATTTCTTGCTAAGAGTAATGACGCCATAGTATGTGCCACATAGTGTGGTATGTGGGAGTTTTGGCTCGGATTACTCTTTAATTGTCGTATTTTTGCAGCATTTATAGAGGCATGATCATTGATAATGAAAGTCGTGGGATTATAGCCTATACACAGTGCACCTCTACCCCTGGAATTGTGCTATAGGTGGTGCCTCGAGGGAGGCGTTGAGACTTTTCTACAAGGAAATATCTGTCTATGGTGCCTCGCCTTTGCTCAAGCGGGTTTTTTTTGTGCTGAGCCGTCAACTTCAATGTCATGACTCATCGCTAAAGTTTGATATGTGCATTTCTACCTCTTTGTTGGGTGCATTGGAGAATTGCTAAGAAGTCTCTTTTTCCTAGTGCAGCAGTAGTAACGCCCTTCATCACGTCCGAGCAATCAAAGTAGTCTATGAGCTGGAAAATTCCACAGAAAGGATTATACTTGTAGCCCCAATTCACCATAAAATCACAATGAAAGCATTGCAATGAGATGTCCATGGCCTGATCTAATATGCATCGGCTAGTAGTGGTTCGTTGGAATGCCTCTAGTTGACAAAAGGTTTTGTTGAATGGTCACTCCACAAAGCTGATCTATTAATCTCTTCCTTGTAAGTGTGCCAATTCCTTTCTTCTGAGGGATTTCTAAGTATAGAATCAACAATTTTTGTTGCTATACTTTAAAAAATCTATATTTCTAGGTTTGGAAAGAATATACTCTAGGTTATATATTTTTCATTTGGTTACATAAAGGTTCCCCAATACTTGATGCATTCTAAGTGTCCTTAGTTGCCTCTAGGTACCTTACCAATTTGGTTTCTTTTGTATAGTTAGTTATTATAGAAATATTTTATGTCAAGTTAAAGTCAATTGTGTTATTTAGAATAGAATCTATTTTGAAGATTATCAAAAAATAAAGTTTTAATAGCTTTATAGTGTTATAGTTAAGGTGCATTATCGGTTGAGCCTTGATTAAAAGTGTAGTTATGGAAACATTAACTCTAATCGAGAAGTTTGAAGGAAGATATTTCCATACATGGCAAATACATATGCAATTACACCTAATTGAAAAAGATCTTTGGGATGTTGTCAAACCAAACTCAATCTCACCAACTGATGCAAATGAAATTGCCAAGTGGAATATCAAAAATCAAAAAGCCCTGGGAACTATTGGTGTTGGCTTGTCAAAAGCATACTTACACCACGTGGATTTTACGAAATCTGCAAAAGAGATTTGGGAGTCACTAAACAAGCTCTTTGGATCAAAAGCAAAAAGTGCCAAGACGACATTGTAGCATAGACTGTATGGATTGAACATGGAGACAAGTACAAAAATGGTAGATCATATAAGTAAGTTTCACTCCCTATTAAATCAATTAGCAAGTATTAATGAGAAAGTAAAGGATGATGATGCCAAAGCAATTCTTTTCAATAGTTTTCCTAAGAATATGTTTGGTATGGTGTTTACATTAAGCAAGGTAAACATTAGCCTTGAAGGAGTAATCTCTACTCTACTTGACCATAATGAACATTCAGAATCTGAATTGATCTTATTTGTACATAACAAAGCAAGAAAAGACCAAGTACAAATTCAAGTATATTCCTTCAAAAGGGAAAATCAAATGCTTCTATTGTAATGAAACAAGACATATAATTTTGAATTGTAAGAAGAGAGCACAAGATCTACTAGATGACAAACTAGATCAACATGCTTCCTTGGCTGAAGAACTGATTGGAAAAGCTATGCAAATGATGAAGAGCTATCATGTCCTAGTGATGAAGAATATGTATTTTGGATAAATTCAAGGTTGGAGGCAGGAGGCAATGGAGGATGGACACTCGTCCTCTTGTCAGTCACCGACAGAGCCGCTGATCAACTTTGGTGGCATGTGAGATCTATTGTGGTGTGTTCTTTTATTTTCCTAATAATTGGAAAAATGTCACATAATGGGGGGAATATAACATCAATATTCCATTTCCAGTGGCAGTGACAATTTCCTATGCTGTTGGAGATCGAGTGGCATGATCAACAACAATGGGTATTTCTATTCATGTGTGTGTTATTTTCTTATGTATCCTCCTAGTGTAAAATACTATAATGAACAAAAGCACTAGTGTAATGCAGTTCATGGATCTTGAAAAGGATAGTGGTGATCTAGAAAACCATATGATGTGAACAGATGAGTTTGTTCAAGTTTGTGTCTAGGTTTATGGTAAACCTATGTGAAAACCATGAAAGGTTGATGAGAGGTGCCTTTCATTTGAATCAAGATCATGAGCTAGAAGAGTTGGGCTTACTGCAATTGAAAGTGTTAAAGTTTGAAAGGAGGAGAATATGGACATCATTGATATTGTAAACAGTGTATAGGAGAGCAGCTAGCTACAAAGATCCTCTGATTGTCGGACTTCTTGGAAGTGTGGTCGGTCAATGATGAGTTCATTGGAAGTGAAAGCAAGATAAGTTCTCGTATTTAGGTGATCATCTGCAGCAAGATCCAGATAGTAGTAGCAGACTTAAAAGTATGCATAGGCATACGATTCGGTTTCCAATTTGTGTGATGTACTTTCTCTCCATGTTCGCACTAAGGGGAGAATGTTGGAAATGTATTGTTAGTGCTCAGTTTTGTTTTGGTTACGAGTTGTTTTAACAACTCACTAAGTTTGAAATTAGTTAAAACCGTGCAAGGGATGTATAGTCCTTTATATATATGTAATGGTTTGAAACAAGATAATGAGAATCATGATATTATTTCTATGTAAAACTTTTGAATACCTCTATTATTCTGCCCAAAATCTTTGATAGAGGAGGGGACATTTATGGGACATCCCCTCGGTTTGGAGACATCATTGAGAATGTAGGACATCCCCTAACTACCCCTGAGACTCCTAGGCATCCCTCATAGTAGATTAGTGAAAAAGTCGGTTTAGAAAAAAAAATAAAAAATCATTAAACCTAACCCTAATGGTCAATGGACCCCACCCACACCCTAAGCAATCACAAAAAGATTATAAATAGGAATCGAAGCCTCATTCAAAATCACTCTCAAGTTTCAAAAATAATAAGGACTTGGTGTTGCAAAAAACAAAGTGAAAAATTTATGAAAATGGTGTGCACCAAAAGGTTTGTGCGGTATTTAAGGCTATAATTTGTGCTTGGTGGTGCTGCCCTCAGACTCCATGAGGGGTGCCCCCTTTGGGGGCTCAACCCCCAAACCTCCACCCATCATCATCCCCCCCGCCATCCCAAAGTCAAGGCCCTTGTTTCCCCCATCTCGAGACTTCATGGAACATAAAAAGTAACCCAAAGCCAATGACTATTGGCCACCTATAACATTCACTAACCCAATCAGCCTTACTTTTAATAGACTGGAATCAATTTGACTAACAATAGAGTCAAAATTGCGTACTTTACAACTTCTACTTTGTATGATGTACTCGTTTCAGCCTCCACACCCTCAGCATGTTTTAGCTTATGTTTAGCCAAATCTTCACCTTTTTTACCAATTGTCAAGATGCCAAGTGGGCCAAAAGCTCCTAATTTCTATTCTAAACATTTCCCAAACTTCTAGAAAACTTGTATCATCTTGGATGCTAACACAATCACAATAGTGAGCTAGTCACCACCACAATCACATTATCATCCATGTGCAATGAAACAATTTAATATGACTAAAAGTTAATGCTTGTGGCATTTTTTTCTTTTTAAAACAATTATGATTTGCACCAGCTTGTGCATTCCAACCCTTTTACCTTCAAGCCACTACAAAGAGATTTTTAGGCAATGTGACATAAGTGCTTGTGGAAATAATGGCATGTGCTAAAACAAACAATCACCACAAATTGAAATTCCTCCTCTTTTGCTTAGACACATCAAAAGTAAAGAGAGGCACACACTTGAAGAATGTTTTGAACAAGAGGTAGATGCATGCTTCAATAAGTGTTGTAAAAATTACAAAATTTGAAGTCTAGAGTTTAGGTACACATCAATACAAAGTATCACTTTCTTTTTAGGCACCCTTCATAGTGTTTAAGCACGTGCTAGGATGCAAGTGCTCGCCAATACAAAGGTACATAAAAAAGTTGAAATTCAGCCCCCACTACACAAGCACAAATGTACGTACAAAAGCACGTCAATATGAAGAGATTTTGTTTTGCTCTAGTGTGTTCCTAAGCATAGGCATGTGCAAATACAAAGTAAGTATGTTCAAATCACTATCTAGTGTTCAAATGCATCTACAATTTGTGACGCGCCCTCCAACAAAGAAAGTTTTGAAAATGTTTTGATTTCAATGTTTAGGCATGCGCCTATACAAAGGAGGGATGTATGAGTAGGTTTTCAAAGGGTTAGTTGTCATCAAAGCAAAGGCTACAAAATCATCAAAGTCATCTAGAGCCACCTATCTAGAAATCTATTATTAGGCACGCTATTTTTAGTTGTCACCATTTTCAAAGAGAAGAGCATATTCTGGGATTTGCTATTTTTAGTCAAAGCTATTTATAGCCCATGCTAGTTTTAGCAAACTCTATTTTTACCAAGAAGCCCATGATGTTTTTAGCCTTCCACTGTTTTTAGCATTCTCTATTTATAGCTCAAAGTTAACTATTTTAGATCGTCTAACTCATCATGAGAGAGACAAGAACTTTTAAGGGATAACTGTAATATTTTAATCATCAATTCAACTGACTATTGCATGATTGTAATTTTAGAATTATTGGATGAGATAATTTGTAATAAATCTTGCACATAACGCAAGTAGTTGTAGTTAGGGTACAAGTGTAGTTTAATTTATTTATTTTCATGCAATTGTTTGTAAATAGTATAAATAGTTTTGCACTTAGTGAATCAATCAATGGTAACTCTCATGCTTGCATATTGTTGGAATCGCTATTCATTGAGTATTCAGTGTTATTGTGATTTTGTTATTTACTCAATGACTTTTATTTTGCCTATTCCATGGTTCAATATGTGTGTTACAGGTTAAAAACTTAAATTGCTTCAACAAATTTGCAAGATTTGTATTGCAAGTGACCGTGAAGATGTAAATTGTGGCTTTGTACCAAGCCATACATTTAATTTAACCATAGTGTCCATGTTTATGTATCAGCCTATTCAACTCTATTTGTGTACTTGCTTTATTTAGTCTCTGCATTTAGTTGAACAATGCAAGCATGTAGCAGTAAAGATTTCCTTTAAATCAAAAAGAATAAAATCCTTTGCCTTGTACTGACTTCTTTGGAAATGGTGGTGAATCAATGATAGTGCTAAACCTTGGGAACCACTTGTCCCCAATCCCTGCTAATTGCTATGAAGCCTTCCTTTGCTACATGGATAGACTTTTAGCCTTCCTTATTACCTCCATAACTACTCTGCGAATTACTCAGCCTCTTTAATTTGTGGTTTAAGCAGATCCACCATTGTTGTTCCCTCAGTGTTTCTTTGTTTGTATCATTTTATTTTTTGCTGCAGGGAGAGTTTTTCATTCTGAAGTTTATTGATCAAATTTATCATTTCCCTAATTTGATTCTGCAAGTCTTCAGACACAATAAGGCTGATATAGGAAGGACCAGCCTCAAAAGAAAGAACCACCATCAGGGTGGAAGAAGATGGAGCAGGGAAAGGTGTTGCTGTTGGCATTTGTTCAATTCTCTTGAGCATTTCACCCTCCTTGGAAAGAATCACCCTGAGGTCAATTCTCTCCCTTCTAAGCTTTAGAGCCTCCTCCTCCAATGTCTTATAATCTACAACATTTTTCTTAACACTGTAGTAGTTAAATTGGGCATAAATCCAAGATCGCCTTGGATGATTGCTCTACTCCAACTTCCCCAACCTTCAACAATTGTAGCTGCCCTTTGGAATCAGCTAGTGTCAAATCACACATGAGCTTCTTCTAAGAAAGAGCCACTGCTCAGGTTCCTAGTAATTGTTTTTCAACACTGAATTCAGTTCCATGAAAAAATTGGGCAGTAGCTTCAAAATTGACACTTTGTTGATGTTATATTTTTGCATCATCTCATATAGGGACCATTGCCTTGGCAGTGTACCATTCTGGTAGTAACAAGCAGCCACAATTCTTTGCAATCTCCCTCCCTTGCTCTGGTGTTAGATTTTCTACATCTATTTCAAGGGTAGATGAAGCAGAGGAAGCTTGTTCCAGCAATGTCTTGTTCTTCGTCAGCTTAGTTGGTGATTCTAACACCTTCCTATTTCTTTTAGAAACCATATGCTCTAACAATGTTTTTGGACCCAGTAATTGATAAATTCATCAGAACTTAAAAATTCCTAAAGATCAAGAGGTCTATAATCCTAAAATTCATGTTACTCAGGGATTTGAATCATTTACAAACATTATTGCATTCCTTGAGTCTCACTTTTTCCTTGGGCCATGAGGTAGCTCTCTCAGCTACATCCTCTGCCTTTGTGACAACATTCTACCCCACTTCACCTCTTCTATCAGCTCTGTAGTGCAGTGGTAACAATTTGCCAAGCAATTTGCACTATTTCCACTTCAAATTGATGTTCCTCTCCTTCCTCAGTCATCTCTTCCTTCTCCTTGGCAGTGAGATCAAAGAACTTATGAAGATCATGAAGGATGTTCATGATTTTCTTGAGTTCATTATCTATAACTCCAGCATATGCAGGGTTCTCTCCTTTTTGGCCTCTGTATTCTTAAATTAGACCTAAACATTCCTTCTCTCCAGGCATTCATCATAGTCTTTGCAGTTTTTGGTCATTTTTGTCAAATCCTCTATCTCATTGACATCATGTGGATGGCCATGTTTTTTGTCAGTTAGTGTCTTCTGGGCATGGATGAATCTTTCAGGATCATAATTCCAAAAGAACTTTTTCCCCACACAATATCTCTCTAGAATAGGCATCACAACTTGCAAAACACACTTGTGTCCTAAAGAGAAATCACTTCGCATCACTGCAAAATTCAATAGGCCCTCTTTCCTAATTCTACCAAAGTCCTCATCAGCCGATCCAATCTGCTTGATGAGCTCTGAACTGAGAAGCCTCGGGAGCTCATGCAAGAGTACCACAAATGAGGCAAATTGGTAACATATACCCTGATGTAAGAACAATCTGAATGAAGCCATCAATTAGTGCAATTGTGCCCAGCACTAGAAGCTGTCATGAAATGGTCCAGTCTCATTAGTTGTTGGGTTGATAAAGTGAGTCTTTCTCTGTTTTTACAAAATAGCATTTTGTGTAATGGTGTGACAAAGTAATCCTCAAATCTGTAGTACTCTGCAAAATTGTAGTGCCTATACATTTGTCTGCACCATAGTTGCACAGGTCTTCTACCTTTTTGGTTACTTTGCGGGTGTAATACCTACGGATCTCCAACTTATGGTTAGGCTTTCTCATGTGTGTAGATAAATTGTCTGAAATAGTGTCTGAAATATTTAGGAACACATGAAGTTTTATACTCTGTAAGCTCATTGTATATCTCAGAAGACACATAAGCACCAAGATCATATGTAATTAGTTTGTAAAAATGCAGCAATTTACAAAGCAAAACCATTGTAGGCTGATCCACCAGTCTATCATTATCAAAGCCAACAACTTGGCAGAAAGCTGAAGAAGTGACTTGGAAGCATTCATTGAACATGTCTACCTTGAAAAGGTCCATCAAACTATCATCCATGTTCCTCTAAGAACACAACTTTCTGTCCACATAATAAATGTACTTTTGGAAATCCACATTCCTATATGTTGCCTTATCTGCATTATACTTGATTTTGAGCACTTTGTCATCCACGGCCTTTAGGTTATCAGTTTTGAGATCAAATGCCTTCCTAATCGCAGGGCCATTCAAGTACAGGACAACTTACCCTCCTCCTTGTTAACAACCCTTTCATGAGCGTAGTATCTATCTGCTGTCCAAGTTATAATGATCAGGTTTTTGAAGCAATTACAGACTACAATTTTCCAAAGGTCATCCTCACAGATATTATTCACAAGTTCCTTTCCCCTGCTTCTTCTGTGTCTATGAATAGGTACCACTCATTTCCCCTGATATCATGGAAGAATTTCTAAGGTTTCTCCTCCTCCTTCTGTACAACCCTCCTGGACTTCTTGGTCAAAAAATGGAGATTTCAGGTTCCTCCTACTTCACTAGCTATTCTCTTTTCAGCACCACGCTTTTAAGGAGACTAGGGTTTTAGGTTTACAGAAATAAGAAGATTTATGTGTCCAAATTAAGGCCACAAATATAACTTCTAGGGTCTGTTGGGACGATGAACCACACTCAGAAAAAAAAAAATTACAACCAAAGACAAAGACCAATACCTCCTACTTAAAATTAAGATACAACGGTTTCTAATCTGTGAATTCTCAAAATTAAGAATAACAACCCTAATACCCAAAGCAAAACCGAATAATGTTTTCTAGAGCAGTAATGAATCCTGTGTGACTAAAAAAAACCACCTTGTGCAAATTCAGTTTAAAAACCCAGAATTCACCTTAATTATGCTTCAAACCAGAACATTATAATGGCAAGACCTCTGGGTACTACTATTCAGTTCCTTGAGTTTCTTTGGCTCACAAACTGGTTCACATTAATCATCTTGAAATTGCAAGAGTCACTTAGACAATGTAAAACGATTTAGGTTATGTTTTAGCTTTTAATTATTAAGTCATTCAACTTCAAAATCAGACATTAATGACAGAAGCATTAATTCCCACATGCTTGGCTGGTAGATACCCCATTAGATTTCAAATCAGTAGTGTTTGCCTATTCAGACTTAATATTTTAGGTTAATGGTAATGCTTGCTTGGCTTCATCAGTGACTAGTATGACACCTGTATTTAGATCAATGAATGTAGATGGATCAGGGATTGGAATGATGGCCCACAGTGGCAAGTTCAATCACCGGATCTAAAGATTTAATCTACCTTTGATTGCCTCTTTAAATTTAATAGTTTTAATGCTTAATTGATATCAGTGAAACCTCAATCACAGATCAACAGCCCTTATTTATCCCCTTTGGATGATATAATATTAGGTCATCAACTTGTCAGAGATGGAAAGTTGAGTACCTTTATTGGATCGCTGAATATCTGGTCAAAGGGAAACCTTCTTCACTTTGAATCACTCATTTGCTGATAAAGAATTTTCCCTTTGACCTCATAACCATGAATTTCGAACATCTGATTAAAAGCTTCACTGTTAGTCATAAGGCCTACAAAGAAATGTAATAATCTGGATCAAATCAACAGTTGTCAGATGTTCACTCATCAAGCAAATATCTACTTTTCATATCAGCAAACAGCAGAACAAAGGGAATCAATGAATGATGTGCGGGTTCCGTCCAACCTGGAATGATCTAAAACTCATTAAAATACTGGGGACAAATAAACGAAACCAATGTTCATGAGAACATACTTCTCTAGCAATCATCACTCATCCACCAAGAAGTATAGAAATGAACTCATGGGTCCCACGTGTTGAATCTGAAAAGGGGGCATTGTATTGCATGACAGAAATATAAGTGTGAATTCTTGGTAGGATTTTTCTACAATTATCTTCCTATTTTTTTCACTTCTTTTCTTCAAAAAATGAAGAAAAGTTTTCGCTGTTGTTTAAATTTTTCTTTACTCTTCAATTATTCATCATAAGTTGTAACTACATGAGTCTTGACAATATTTCCTTTACCATGGAAATTCAAGCCAGTTATTCCTTTATTTTCTGATTATGTTACAAAAAAGAACTTTAATTTGAGGAATGAAATTAATAATATAAGCAGAATTTCAGCATCCCCACAAACCTGTCTCAAGGAAAGATTCCACAGCTGCAGCAAATCTTGTGTTGTTTAAGGAGTTCAATACAACAGATTTTACCTGAAAAAAGTTACAAATCCTCAACAACAGAATCTTTAAATAGTGTATAGAAATCAGGTATTGTACTTTCAACAACCTGTACTATGCTCACCTCTCGATATGAACAAAAAATGTATCCACATGATAATACAGCGAAAGTGGCCAACAAAGATGGATTTTGTTTTGAGATGTAGACACTGAGTCCCGTACCCAACTGCAAAATAAAGAAAAGAAGATGTAACAAAACTATTTTAAGATATATATAAAGGACTACAATAAAACTCATGTACTAGAACAGAAAGACAACATGGACTCCTTTGAAAATGTACTTGTCCTTTCACTAATCACTTTCAAACACAAAGTTTTGGCTCTCATAAACAGCAAACTCATTCATAAAAATGTACATCTTCTACTTCACAAGTACAAGAGAAATATTAGAATTAGAATTTCAATTAGACTGTATAACAACTTACCTTGGTTCATAACAGAGATATATTTGGTGTTCATGTAGGTTTATAGTTTAGGCATGTGGGGGCATCTTAGCTGCTTGAGAAAGAAAGAAATGGTATTTTATCTTCACATATTTACCAAAATGGTCCCAGAAAAGAGAAAATCCAACCTAACAAAAGTACCAAATTATATTAACAGGAAAAATCACTAATTAAGCAAGATACAATACACATTGGTACAAATTACAAACTATAACGCTGAGGTTGGAGGCCCTAGTATAAAAAATAGGGAAGCATAAGAAAAATTTGAAGCTTCCAGTAAAGAAGTAGCAAGCAAATACCAAACATCAAACAGAAAGAGACTTGTCTAGCACAAAAGAACCTGTCACAAATGCCATCTAGAGGGAGGAATCATCTGAGAGGCTCTCCTGGGAAGTTCTCAGTGGTAACCAAGGACTACCAAAGACCTCCTAGAAGAGATGGAGGAACTTGCATGGTTGCACCAACTCAATGTCAATGAGTCTAGTATACTCTAGGATGAGCAGATCTGGCACAAATCCTATAAAGGAACCACAGATGCTGTGACCTACAAGTGTACAAAGCACAATGTCTCATCAATCTATAGCTGCAATCCTAGGTATGTCTGATAACCAAAGCGTGCTTCATAGACAACAACCAGTAATAGACTCAAAGGCTGAATGATGATCTCGTAGATCCAAATGAATTTTGACACATATGTGATAAACAATGCTAAAAATTTCTGATCTAGATATCTAAAACTAAATCACACAAGCAACCCCTTGAATCTTAGAACAGACAATAGTATCTCTACTAATCAGAACATGATTTCTTGATTGAAAAGACAGGATGTCTTTGTCTTTCAATCTCATACAAAGAACAAAGTTTTGCAAATCCATACATTCAAAAGAACACGATGATGAGAGCAAATTATGATTCAGCAAGGATGGAACCTAAGGTCATGTAACCAATGTTTGCAAAGAGAATCTGCAAAAACAATGATAGCATCTAAAGCATGGAGACAGTGCCTAAAGTCTTCACTTTCACCAACAATCTATGTAGGGGTGATCTTATTTGATTTTTGAATAGAAAAATTGATTCTAAATTACCTATCTAAATTTGCTTCAAGAATCCATCAATTTTTCCCAGCTACCGGTTGCCTTGGCATCATTTAAAAGAAGCTGAGATATCAAACCTATTTCCCTCTTCAATCCACAGCATTTATTACATATTAATTTACTATCTAATACACAAGATAAGATGGTATTCCTTTAAAACATCCTCACTTTCTTGCGTAATTTGTAGATGATCTCACCATCCCAGGACTATTATGTAGTGGTTTATAAAGAAGTATAGCATAACTGCTCTGTGTTTCAAAAATACTGTTAATAGACTAGTAATATTGAATTACAGATAATGACAATCGCTGAAAATGCAGACAGATGTCATGAGTGGGTAGACAAACCAAAACGCGGGCTCATAAAACCTGCATTATATGGTGTATAAATAATTTAAAACATTCAATATTGTATGAATTCAGTTAATTCTACTGGATATGCTGAAAAGAAAAAAAGAGGCATGATAACTCACCAAATCTGCAATATTGCTAATGCACTCTCCCTTAGCTGTTACATCTCCAATGTTTTCTCCTCGGGCAAAAGCTCTGTATATATGAGAACGGGTTGATGTGGAGGTCACAGCAGCGATATTCTGCAATATCTTAATCATTTGCAAGCTACTCCAAATGTAAAGAATGATAACTCCAAAACTGATTTAAGATATTCCAAGTTTCAGATTACAGACTGACCTTAGCCACATTAGCAGCGCAAGCAAATGGCAAAAACAAATGAGGAGCTGCTGCTGTAGCCAACTCCATCCCAGCACCAAATTCCATAAAGAGGTCACTCGTAAAACGAAGCTGTAATAAAGCATGCAGTGCTTAATGCGTATTGTATACAGTGATTGAGTATACACTCAATTGCTTGTCACAAGAGTATCATCTATGCAAAAATTATATGTTAAAGAAAAAGGCATTTAAAGCAATTTATATTTGAGGAATGATCAGACATTTAATAACAGTTTCACCATACCTGCTTCAGATCAGAGTCAAACTTTTTACCCTGACGTGCAAAGAGCATCTTTCCAATCCGTCCTGCCCCATCCTGTACAGACACAAGTGTCTATTTACTAACAACATTGGAAATCTTGTCACACCAAACTAACCTCAATTGGCCAGTGCTTGCTATAGATACAACATCTCCAAAAAATGGTCAAAACCTCCTTTCCTATTTGAAATTTCATCAAAATCTCCAGGATGAAACTTGAGAGTTAAAAATGCACTACATCCATAAATAAGGGCAAATAGAAAGAAGTGATAAACATATATGTGACTTGAGAATAAAAATGCAATACATCCATAATTAAGGAAAAAATGGAAAGAAGCAATAATTGTATGTGCAAGCACTTGTCTTTCTAAACACTTCCCAATATTAATTTCAGAACTTCCAAGATCCAGCCTAGCAACCTCCCAATAATAATTCTAATTTTTTTACTGTTCAAGCTTTCCTGCTTTAAACAAAGGGATAAAGAGTGCATTCATTTTTTATTCAAGTACAATAATTAAAGAGTCAAAGACAGTATCATTTGAGGAAACCTAGCTAGAACAATCAAATTTATATAGGGCTGACAAACATATAACTGAATTTAAGAGCTAAGCAGACTCTGATTGCCTACATTCTAAAGAGCAACCCAGATGCTATCATAAAGAATGACTTCACAATTGGGGATCTTACAGGCACTCTAGCCTGTCAGGATTCAATCTTAGACTATTTGAGCTTCATCATGTAACAGAGCCCAAGTTGCATTAGAGGGTTTAGTAAATACAAGAAAATAAAAATTGCTCCAAGTTCTTTTATTTCTACTCTCAGTTGGAGATATGGTAAAAGCTGACTTACAAGAAAAGCAACAAAGTGACCCACAACAACCCTAGTCAAGATAATTGGAAAAGGGCGGCTAGAGAACCCCGTGAATGCACAAACAATGATACCTCCCTTAAATCTCATTGTGCACAGGACATCTGAACCTAAAGTCCTATTTGGTCTCCAGTTCCTAGATAGGACAATACTGTATTCGGAAAGGGTTGTGCACATTCTATATGTCTAAATGATTAAGGATTTATGCTTCTATATATGTCCATGATGTTCTATTTTTTAAACAATATGGGGCAGAATTTATTCAGTTTCTCAGACATGCATTTAATGGTTTTTAGTATTTTACAACCTTTTAGAGAGGTGTAATGTACCCAAGCTAAGTAAAAAGTGATGCCAAACCCTGCAAGGGCTGTAATTAGGCAACCTAACATGCTTTGGTGAAGTGTCACAAATCAACTTAACCAGAAAGAATGGGAAAATGCTGCTGCGAAACCTCAAGGGTAAACTCCTTGACATGAGTGGTGTTTACAACAAAGTCACTAAATATAAGAATGTATCACCTTGCGGTTAGAACCCAAAATATGTGTGCAATACATGGACCTTACTTAAAGATATTGGCAGATACCTTTAGATTCGAAAGACACGGCAATGATGCCATATCATGTCACTAAATAAGTATGAGTTCACAACTATGCCCTTTAGCCATACTTCTGCCCCCAATGCTTTTCAAAAGTTGATCAACGCCATTCTAGAATATCTCAATGATCTTAATAATTAAGTGTTTATTCTTGTATATATTGATGATATTTTTTTTACATAGTTATATGGAAAGAAATTATTTTCATAGCAATATGGTAATCAATGATTCTAACCACATAATTGGAAGCTTATTCCAAAGCAGGTGCAAGGGGAGATTTGCCTGACTTGTGCAACTCTTAGGGCAGGTAGCATGGATGATGCTAAAGTTAGAACAGTTTTGGAATTTTGGATCCCTAAAATTCAACAGTTTCTAGGTCTGCATGTCTTTGTAAAGAAACTCTTACCAAATTATGCTTCTCTTGCAACTCCATATATAAAAAATGTCAGTTTTCTTGGACTCGTGTTTATTAAGTTGCATTTTCTCAGAACAAAAGATCTCTTTCATCTGCCTCTCCTTTAGTACATCCAGGCTGTTCTCAACTTTCCATCATACATACAAATGTTTTGCATGTTGGTCTTGGTGCTCAGTTATTAAGTCAACTAATAATTTGCATCTTCAACCTATACTTATCTCAGTCAACCTTCTTTTGAGCTAAAAAGAACTATTGAATTACAGGTGAATTTTTGGATGTATCATAGACTTTTGATAAACTCCATTCTTATCTTCAAGATTGCACACTATCGTGGAAATAGATTATGCTATTCTTGCAACATTGTTAGCAAAGAAGAAGTTCAAATTCAAATCACAATTAGCAAAGTAGGGTTTTGGCATTACATTAATATGATTTTAAATTTCACTGTCAACTGCAAAATCAGACCATAAAAAATGCCTTACAACATGTTTCAATCCAAAATTTGTGATGCCTAGAAAGCAAATCAAACCATACGAGACCAATTAGCCTATCTTATTCCTATAGGCTAAAGTCAAGGAACAAGGAATATTTTAATTTGATTATAGAATATCATCCAACCAAGCATATTTTATGGGTAATACTAATTAATTAATTTAATGAGTTTCATAAAGTGACTTTAGTGGATATTTAATGAAGTTTAATGAGTCACTTTATTTCTCGAATTTAAATAAAATAATAAAAGTGCAGGAATTTGAAAAGTCATTTTAGGTTTTCGGAAAGGGATATAAAAGTGCTTTGGAAGCTCATTTTTAGGAGGCTTGATTATTTTTATGAGAGTGGAGAGTTTTGGAGAACACAAAACCCTTGGACGAAAACCTAAGGGATGCTAGTTTCGGTAGTGCACGATTCTACCCTAGCTGATTGCTGAAGAGATCATACAGATTTCTTGCATGGATTTATAGTGATTGAGGATTCAGAAATTTGTGAAGTCTTGTTTCAAGACAAATTTCAGAGTTGCTTGGTTTTATGTATTCAGGGTAATATCTGAGTAAATAATTAATATTACCAATGTCCAGTTACAGCCATGGCAGCCGTACCATATATCAATTTATAGTGGCAAGTATTGCTGAAATTATCGAAGGTATTTACTATTTTGGGGCTTAAAAGACCTCCATACTTTTCTTTATGTTAGCCACAGCATACACTAAAGGAGACATACACCATTGAATGAATCACATTTATTTGGGAAAGGTGTCGTACATTCCTTGGGGTCAAACAAGGTGGCGTGGGGTATTTGGAGGTCAAAGCAAGTCCAAACAAACATCGATTCATTCCCTATGTTGGGCACTAAACATAATCTGCTGTACTCTTCATTCAAGAGCCATCGTACAAATAGTAAAGCTATCGTAGCATTTTAGGATGGGTCTGTACAAGTAAAGTAGGGCGCTGGAGTTGGAATATTACAGCTCAAGATTTCCAAGTCAGAAATATATAAATTTTAATTTAGTTGCTGTGAAACTTGTGAGTTATTTACTGTGCAAAAGCATCTTATAAAATAGCAAATATTATCTCCTTCTGTGTAATATTTCTCTGTAATCAAGTGGTGCAATTATGGTTATCCATTATATGCAATGCAAAACATGCTACTTCAATGGTTTATTCTGAAAATTCCCCATTTCAAACAGAATATGAGTTAAATCAGCAGTCCTACAAATTGTTTGACGAAATGCCTGTGGACATGAAGTTATGAAATTGAAAAAATTATGCATAGAAAATTAGTCTGGGATATTTCAATGTGGCTTACCTTAAGAACCCAGTTCACAGCAATAGCAGATGAAGTGGAACCTTTTCCCACAATTCCTACAGAATGAAGCAATGACCGTGTGGTAAAAACACTCATTGCTCCACCAAAGAAGTACTGCAAGATTTATAAAATAAAAAATAATGAATTTCTTCATAAATGGAATTAAAAAAAACTTTGTAGACCACCAACAAAATCTGAGGAAGAACAGATACAAACAACATTCGAGCATGCATAGTGAGTTTAAGCATGCATGAAAAAAAAAATGGAAGTGGGGAATACATACTTTAAGAGCCCTCCACTGCATGTATGGAGCATACGAAGAAGTGACACTCTCTGGATATCCATCTGGTACCACCCAGGATCTTATAAAGGTGATTAAGTCCTGCAAGATAAGCACATGGTTTAAAATATTAGAAACTCCAACTATATCCTGCTTTGAGAACATCTGTATACTGTACATGCTATCTGCTATGCACATCCAGTAGACCAATTTTTTACCTTATTACAATGGCGAATGGAGACTAATCACAAGATGTAACATACTGTCCAAATTGATGAACTTGGCACAAGGTTGGAATCATTGCAGAAATACATGTTCAGGTCAATAACAGTGTAAACTTAATGCACACCTTTTAGAGTGAAAAAAATGTACTTGGAAATTGGCCATAAAATCTGTTGCTAAGGAAGCTTAGTGCACTGTAATCAGAGCAGGATTTTCCATATATAATTTGAGACTTATACTTATCATTAGATCCAAAACTGTTCTTCAGAAACCGGCATACATCTGATGATACAGTTGGGAGCTTTTATATAGTCAATTATATATTTAAAAAATATGTTAATTTATACTAATTTTTAAAAATACAAAGATAAGTTATAACTCAAAATTATCAAAAGTAGTACCATTAAAGAGACATATGACAAAAATTGAAGATTGTGTTTATTATTGTAGAGGAGAAAAGTGCACACCCTTACACTTGCACCTCTTGTTTTATGTCATTTTGTGTTGACAACTTGTACATATTTCTAGCTCATTTTGGGACTCTATTGGTGCTTGCACAGACCCAAAAACCCGTTTCAGCACTCTGATATGCTTCATTATAATGCTCATAACACCTTGTTACATTGGCTGAAACATTCCTCATCCCAGATTGGATCACACCAGCAATATGTCCCCTAGAAAGAATCACAGTTGCGATCTCATCCACCTGTCCCAAATTTCAAAATTCTAATTTCATGGCCAACATTCTCAAACATGACTGTCGCACATTGGCAGGTGCACCAAAAAAATAAGTTTCGAATTTGGTGTCCAGGGCATGTATTCAATGGAATAATCCTTAGGTCATTTTACAAAACACCAATACATCATTGATCGCATTGAAAGGACAACACATTCACACATTTGTCTCTGATTCTAATATTTTGTAGGTTCACAGTGACCTCTATGTCTACATCAGCATCAGTATCCAACTCCACAATCTCTTTCACTTTTGTTGTTGACTTAGTCTTAAGGGTTTCCTAAAGCAAAAACAAGTCTTGAGCAACAACCCTTGCATAGCAAAACCCATGGTGCTCATTAACAGCACAATCTTCTTCCTTCCTTCAAATTCCAGTAGGTGAACAGGTCTTGCAAGTAATGCAGATCAAATTTCACACAAAAAAGGATTGTCAAGATCACACCACTAGACAATATCACTGTCGCGATTTTGTTTTCAAATTCTCATCTTCTCAAAAGCCAATCACCTCAGCCTTTTGATCAGTAATCCAGTTCCAGAGTTCAATTTTCAAAGTTGTCTCAGCGTGTCATCAGTTGCAATTCATATTTCAAGGTACATAACTGTAATCTTCTTATATTTCAACACATGTTCAATTGCAATCTCAGTTAGCCATACATTAGTCAATTTATCAGATGCATCTCCTATACCTAAAGTGTTACTTGTGTTTAATCAACTTATTCCTTTACTAGCATTTTAGATATTGTTGGTGTGCTTTATCCCTACATAAATTGGTGAACACGTAGTTTGTGCTTCACTTAGGGTTATGCCCTTAGCTGAATGTCACCTTTCAGTACCCCCTCCCATCCCCCATTGGTTGTATTTCATTGTTAATCATTCAACATGGATTCCAGCAAGCCCTTGTCCTTGGCTTCCATTTCTACATACTTCAAGGATCTTAAGATGTTTTCACAAGTTCATCAAACCCACCCTTCAGCCTTTGAAGATCTCATTTACTTTTATCACAACCAGGGTGATCCAAGTTTTATAGGGATATATTGGTTCAACATGTTGTCAAATTTCCATCCTCCCTATAACTTGCTCATACCTTGAAGATTTTACTTCATTTGTTCATGAGATGCATAATGATCATACTCCTTGCGCAACATATGATAATGATGCATCTAGTGATGGTGATACTCCACCTTATTCAACTACAGATGATGCTGCTTTGCTTAATGATGATGATATTCCTCATGTGTCCCACGGTGATAATGATGCATGTAGTGATGGTGATACTCTACCTTATTCAACTACACATGATGCTACTTTGCTTAATGATGCTGATATTCTTAATGTGGCCCATGATAGTCCTTTCTCTCTAACCCTTGGTTCATGGTATATTGATGATTTGTCACTTAGTGACACTTGAGTGATAAGCGTTATTTATCCTTTCCTTCACATGATATTAGTGATGACTCCTTACTCAATGATAGACTAGCTCATGCTGTGGCTACTATTAGCAAAGACATAATGCTTAATGGATTTAATGGTAATATAGATGCCTCTATACATGTCAAATCATTTCTACTGCTATATTACGAGTGTATGCATGATGATATGTTCCTTCTTGAGACATTTAGAGAAATTTTAATGGAGTAAATCTTACAATGGTTTGATATGTACCATACTTCTTATACTTCATTCATTGTGCTTGGACATGCTTTCATAGATTGTTTCACTCTCGGCCTTGGAACATGTTTGTCTCATGATTCTCATCTTTCACCTCCTAGCGATCATCCTTGGCAGATCTTAAGGCTTCATCTATGCATCATGTTGATACACCACTTTTAGATGCCCATGGTTACTCTCTATGGATTATTTTATGTCTTTGCATGATGTATCTTTTGAGAACTATGAAGTACATGATGTTCATAATGCCTTACCTACATACCAACATAAACAAATATATGGTTTAGACATACACAAAGAAGAACATGAGCATCTCTTACAACTCTTACTAGGCTTATGTGATGATGATATTCAAGCAAATAAGGATCAATCTATTACATATTCCTCCACAATTCCACATGACATTGATACACATAAGGCCATTGGGCATATTTTTAATGATAAAAATCTCTAGCCCCATTGTTTCCTCTTTGCCACATGAGCTTCCACATCAATTGGTCATCATCATGAACAAGTTACATAATATAGAGAATTGTATTAATGACTTGCAAAAGCCTCAAAAGGAGGACTACATTGGTTAGCTACAACATAATTCTTCAGCATATGACATATTGACTTATATTCAAGCCCCCCAAAATGCCCCATCCCTATCCCCTGGACGTCTTGGGTACCGGGGGACGGTAGGGGGATGGTAGGGGACTGTCCCCTTTTTGCAAAATTTTCAGGAAACATCCCCGAAACGGGGGGACGCCGTTGACCCAATGGGGGACAGCTGACCAGTCCCAGGGACGGCTGGCCGTCCCCCACGTCTTTAGAGCTTTTAAAATGAAAAAAAAAAAACATAAAACAAAAAAAGAATGCCCCTACCTATGGGGCATGTGTGGGCCCCATTGATTTTGACTCCTTTATGAAGAAAAAAGGGCCTCTCTAACCTCATTTTATGCATTTTGTTTGTTTGAGCAGCCAAGGTTTTGAGAGCAAAAGAAGTTGCAGCCATTGAAGGAGAAGGAGCAGCAGCTTGAAGGAGGAGAGGAGGTTGAAATAGTGCTGTTGGGAGTGCAAATCCACCAAAGAGGTATGCATTTCCTTTCCCTTTTTTTTTTCATTTTTTTGCAAAATGTGAAGCATACATTGTCTGATTTTTTGTATTTTTTTGCATTTTCAGTTGAAACTTGCATTTTAAAAACAAAAAACATGAGCAGCAATGAGGCTGGGAGTGATAGTGAAGTTGAAATGCAAACTAAAAGGGAAAGTGATGGGGGTGGTAGTGGAACTAGAGAGCAAAGAAACCCAATCCAATGCCCTCCTTCATCAACCAATACCAAAACCATGGAAGACTATGCAAAACACCCATTAGACAAAAAAAAACCATTCCTTCGATACGTTACAGCCGTGGGTGAAAGACAAAAAAATTCAAGGGGGAGTAGGGTTTGGTTTTGCCATGTTTGTGAAAAGGAATTTAGGGGCAGCTACACAAGAGTTAGGTCTCATTTTTTGGGTGAGGTGGGCCATGGAGTTAGAGTGTGTCTTGCATTGACAGATGAGCTATTTTTAGAGTGTCAAAAAATTCAAATGGAGTTGGATGGTGGGGTTCAAGGTGGGTCTCCTTTCCCAAGTTCACAATCATCTATGCCTACTCCTAGTCCTTCCACAATTGGTAGTAGTGGAGTTGTCTTAAGAGGAAAGAGGAAGGTGAGTGGTAGTGAAAAGGCAACCTCAGTTGAGTCCATGTTTAATAACCAAGCACGAGAAGCCACTGAATCCTCCATTGCCAAATTCTTTTTTGTCCATGCCATTCCATTTCATGTGGCATGTTCCTCTTATTTAAACAAATGGTGAAAGACATAACCACTGTTGGTCCTTCATTCATACCCCCTAGAGATCATAAGCTACGCACCACCCTCCTAGACAAAGAGTACTCCAAAGTTAATGTGTTAATGGAGGAGATGAGGCAAACGTGGATGAGGACGGGGTGCTCTATAGTGATGGATGGGTGGACTGATTGTAGACGCCAGCCACTCATCAATGTCATAGTCACATGCCCTACTGGTTCTTATTTTCTTAGAGTCGTAGATTGTTCGGGGAGACGTAAGGATGTAGACTTCTAGTTTTCCATTTTGAGAGATTCCATAGAGGAGGTTGGGGCTGCAAATGTGGTGTAGGTGATCACCGATTCAGCACGTGTGTGCAAATCGGCTGGGTTGATGGTGGAGGGTACTTACAATTACATATTTTGGACCCCATGTTGTGTTCATGCATTGAACAATGCATTGAAAGACATAGGGAAGTTGGATTGGGTGAAGCAAACGGTGGCAGAAGCTAGAGATATTCAGATGTTCATTTGCAATCACCACACCTCACTTGCTCTCTTCAAAACATTTTCAAAGAAGGAGTTTCTCAAACCTATTGAGATGAGGTATGCCATTTACTTCATTTTGTTTCACTTTCAATTTGTATTCATAATCTGATTTTGTTTTAAATTTTTATTTTTTAATGAATCATTGAATCAATGAACATTGAATGTAGATATACCACATACTTCATCTTGTTGGAGAGGATGCTTGAGGTGCATGAGCCTCTACAACTGATGATGGTCAATGCAGAGTGGACTAGATGGCCTAATGCAAGTTCTGCTCAAGGAAAGACCATCAAACAAAAGATCCTCGATGACGATTGGTGGGCCAATGTGAGGTAAGACATATTAGATGGTTGATTTTCATATTAAATTTCTGATTTTAATATTTTAATTTTATTGTCCAATGTTCCAACTTTTGAAGTTTCTAACATGTCAATTAACTTGTCAACTAATTATTTTGAACTTTTTGTTTGTATTTTGCAAATATATTTGCTCCTTCATCTCACCTATTGTAGATGTCATCCGATATGCTAATATAGACTCTCCTAGTCTTGGAGAGATA
>VDFB02273564.1:0-13143 GCA_007258455.2 Sequoia sempervirens
TGCTTGCTCCTAGTTTTTAGTATTTGAGAAATTATAAAATCTCGTTTCTCTTAAATATTGCAGTAAAGCACTAAAATTTACTCACCGCGGAACCCTCTTAGCTGCAAAACCGTTACCATACTTATTCGCCAAAAGCTTGGAAAATATATAGGAGCCCTTGTCTGATTTTGCCAATATTTTGATGATAGTCTTCTAATTCCTGATGATTGCAAACACATGTTCATATACAAAGCTTCAAGATACTTAGAAGCCATAAAAAAAATATGAATCCCAACCACGAGCCGAAAAATATTTGGAGAGTACTCTTAAGCTGTCCTCAAACTTCATCCATCTGATACAAACCTTATTGGAGCCTAGTTGTAATCCATTTATCTAGAATAAGAAAAGTCATATACATCACCTACAGGGCCATTCCAAGTCTCTGTGTTTAAGGACTTCCATGGGCAGTTGGCGACTGGAGACAACAAGAATGTTGGAGGCTCGTAGGTGGAGATGCATCAATGTGCCATATTTCTTGGCCAGTACAACGAAGGTTTGATTAACTACCAAAAAAATTAAAAAAAAAACTTCTTCCTCCCCCGCTTCTTCCTCTTTCCTGCGCAGATGAAGAGAAAATGGCATGCAATTGATTTAACATGTGTATTAACTATAAATTAGGGCATGATAAATTTCTGTTGTTGGCGCCACCTATATCCCACAAAACAGGTGTCATCTCCATTCATACCCTCCCTCTGCCTTCACAATTGCCATGTTGGTTCATTTTTCTGCTTTTAAAATTGGAGTGATAAAACTTCTCCAATTTGGCGAGCTGCACTGAAAATAAAGTGTTTATGAGGGTTATAGAGTATTTTTTTAACTCCCCTCCGTTAGCCGTTGTGAAAATTGTGAAAAATGGGCTCCACCTAATCTAGACAAATTGTCGCACAATTATGGAAGCATAAAAGCTACGGAAGAAAAGTTGTTCATTAGGCTAAAAAATATAGTAGGTTGCAAAAGTAGATTTCAAAATTCCAGAATTTGTTGCCAAACAATGGCCAAGAATTATGGAAGCAGTTAGCTTTTTAATTTTTATGTTGGATCGTCTAAATTTACAAGACATTATTATTATTATTGCATTAAGTAATGAATGAATTTATAAGTTCGAAGGACCTTAATTATTTCTTATAGATATTTATGAATGCATAAAGGAACATGTCACTTAAGTTAGAAAATTAGAAAGATCCAACGATTTTAGAAAATAGAATGGTCTTATTTCTAATATTACGTCTTAAATTTTTTAATCAATGAAAGAAATTTCATGAAGAAGTATAAAAAGTTTAAATAGAATATAATTTTTGTTATATCAGAAATTTAATAACTTTTTATCCATTTAAAAATTTAAATAATAAATCTTTTTTTTTTAATTATATAAAAATATTTGTAAACATAAATTTGTAATGTTATCTTTTTTTTTATAATTATAATAAAAGGTAAATAATGGATATTATCATAAGATTATCAATATATTTCTTTAATCTATTTTTAATTTTTAATTCTTAATATTTAATATTTTTCTTTTATATTCGCCCCATTCAAAGTCTAACTTATTTATTATTTGGAAAAAAACTATTTAATTGAAAAACAAATATTGAGTGATGTATAAGTTGGTGAGGCTCAATAATTATCTTTGGATAGCAAGGAAGAATGATTATCTTACACAATTAATTAAATTAAATAATATGATTAATGACTTATTTTTTAATTTTTACTTTTTATATTATTTAAGATTTTAGGTCAATTTTGCGTATTTGTATATTTAAATATATTAGTTTTGTATGGCATGCATTATAGATTACATTTTTTAATAAACTATTGTCATAGAATCTAGTTTAGTTATTATTTAATAAACTACTATCATATAATCCACTTTAGTTATTAATTAGTAAAGTTATAATACTATATTTTAAGGAAGGAGCCGTAAATTTTAAATAAATCCACTTTAGTAATTAGTTATTAAAGCAGGGCGCCCACCATGGGTTCGACTCTCCGGCGCTCCCGTGGTACCGGTTGGTGTGTCCCGCCAGCACTGCCGGTCACGGTAAAAAGTTTACCGGCGGTGGGGGGTTATATGGGGGGCCGTGCTGCACCCGATTCCCCTCGTTAAAAAAAATTAAAAAATTAGTTATTAAAGTTAGCTTTTGTTTATGAATTGTATAATTTAAAATGCTTAGATTTAAATTTTGTCAAATTGTTGGAATTTAATAGGAAAATTAGCAATATATCTAATAAGAGTTGTTAAATTAGCAATATATCTATTAATTTAATTAATTTTTGAAGTAGTATTATATTTGATTAGAGTAAAATTTATGTTTGAAGGTTAGAGGTATTTATTTTTAAAGAAAAATAATTCAAAATATTATAGTTCACTCAGGTATGGACAATCTCCATCAACACAATGATATTATTGAAATCTCGAGTAGCTCAAGTTTCCCCACTGTGTCAACCAACTCAACACCATCAGTCAATTGGAATAGCGCTTCTACAAGCTTGGTACAAGATTTTGTGAATGACATTATAGTTAGTTGCCTTGACTTGCTCCAACAAGCGAGGGCCACTGTTCAAAACATGCAAAGTGTAAAAGAAAGTGACATTCAGTCAATGGAAATAACAGTACGGGAATTCCACAAAACTTGTGCAAAGTTGGGTTCCTTCTCCATGTTCCTTCATGAGATGAAAGCAGATGAGTTCTACACACAAGGTGGCTCTATCTACATAAAAGAAGCATTCTAGAATCACCTGAATGATGTCTAATACACTTTCAGTTTATAAATGTGTATATAGTGTTTGAGTTAACCATGTATGCACGACTTCTACCAACTTATGCATAGTTGGCTATTTTGTAAATCCGTACAAGAAATGTAAGGTCAGATATGCTATGAACAAGGCATTTGGCATTGCATCGAAAATACATTGCGTCACCTAGTACATTACCATGTAATATGCTTTTGGCTATTTTGTAAATCTCAACAAGAAATGTAAGGTTAGATGTAACCTACTACAACACCATGTAATACACTTTTGCTTCATAAATACAGACATATACTATGTACTATTGTTATAATATTTCAGCTTTGTTCGTTCAACTACATAATATTATGTCTCCTTCAAGCATTGTTCTTTTGACCTACCTACATTCCTTACAATTTATTAACTTAGAAGAACGATAATATCTGAATCTCTTCCTCAAACTCAAACCCTCTCCAGCAACGGTATTATCTTAAACCAGATTCATTGTTTTAAAATATACCACACTATAGTATATTAAATTACCATACAAAAGAAACATGTACAACGCACAACACATTTTCTCATAATGAAGGTTCACCAAAAAAAAAAAAAAACACCATATATCTTCCTTATAGCTACAAAGATGTATTTCAAAGTGTCTTGATCTTTAGTTTGGGTTCATTATTTACTTAGACTCAACACAATTTTATGTTGGCCAATATAGGTTAAATTGTATGGTTCATTTACTTAATACAAGTAGCCTAAATTATAGTTAGGTTTCCTAATTTAGTAGTTTCTTTAATTTTTTAACTCACTACCTTTTCTATTTTTTTCTCTTATAAATGCAGCAAGTTAACTTCAAAAGGCCACTATTTTGATAAACAAAACTGTTCGCAATCACATTTATAGGTATTCTTCCAAATTTGTTGTACACTATGTAAATTTTCTAAGCACCTTTATTTCAACTAGTGCTTGCATGGTCTCAATTAACTAGATTGTGTCCTTCATTTACTATCAACTTAGTAAACTTCATTTTGTTTTCTATACAACATATTCATTTTCTACTTCATAAAGTATGATTTAATACGTCAATTGTAGTAAGTAATAGTTGCCACTTGCAATTTGCTTTTTTGCAAGGACTAGTTCGGTCCCTCGTTACAATGATTTCTTTGACTAAGAATGCAATTAAGATGATCACTGATGGAAACCTAGACTTGCAACCCCATCTACAAGTATTAGATATTTCATTGTTTGGCCATGGCCCTGAACCAACCAATCATTATATAGTACAACTATCTGATGGGGTACATAAGCAAAAGGCTACACTTCCAAAACAATACAACCACTACATAGATTCTAAAGAACTCCAGAAGGGATATGTACTTAAACTGATCAAATACAATTGTCCTATTATTTGCAGTTCAAGGTGAGCCACCATATTTGGATGCTTTTCTACCAAATAGCAAATCACAGCTTACAAATTAACATTCTTGAACCCATACATTTTTTCCTATTGATAATACTTATTCATTGTAACATTATAGGTGGATTGTCATATCCGAAGTTGAAATCACATGTTTGCATCCAGATATCATTTGGCAACCCACCTACCTATTTGAAGAACAATCCCCACAAGTAAAGGCCACATCTACAAGCCTGGATGACAGTGTTATAGTGACACAACCACCTCTGATGAGAATGTATACTTTGACTGAAAATATAATCAAGATGATCAATGATGGAAACCCAAACTTGCAACCCCATCTACAAGCATTAGACATTTCACTATTTGGACATGGCCCTGAACAAGCTACTCGATATAGAGTGGAGCTATCAGATGGAGTACATAAGCAAAAGGTTACACTTCCACAAAAGTACAACAACTACATAGCTTCTAAAGAACTCCAGAAATGATCTATTATTAAACTCAAAGGCTACAGTTGCCCTGTTCTTTGCAATTCAAGGTGAGCAACCATATTTCCATGCTCTTCTACAAAATTCCAAATCACGTCTTATAGCTTAGCTTTTTTAACCCATTATGTCACATTTGTTCCAACTCAGAATACTTAGTCATTGCACCTTTATAGGTGGATTATCATCTCTGAAATAGAGATCACAAGTTTGCAGCAAGATATCATTTGTCAACCTATCTACCTACTTGAAAAAGAAGCCCAACAAGGAAATGCTACTAGCTCAACTACTCCATCTACAAGCATGAATGACTATGCTAGGGTAACAAAGCCACCTCCCTGCAAGGCACTTTTTGGATTATGTTCATCTCTGCAAAAGAAAGACATTCCCTCCAATATTACACACAGAAGGGACAAGGGCAGGTCTTTTCATTTGATATTATTGATTGTGAGTGCATTGAAATACGTTTAACTTGCTTTAATGAAGTTGTAAACCTTCACTACATGAAAGTTCTTGTTGGAGAAGTATATACAATATCTGGTGGAACTATTAAGTCAACTAATAGGTTATACAACAAACTAAATAGCCAGCTTGAGATTTGTTTAGTGGAAGATTCCAAAATTTCTCTCTCTAAAGATGACCTTGCAATTCCCAAACATCAGTTCTCTTTCACACCATTCAAGGACATTGCAAAACTAAACAATAATGTCCTTGTTGATGTTATTGGAATAGTCATATGTGTGGACCCGAGTTCAACCATAAGGAGGAGGGATGGGACTGAAGTTCTTCGAAGGAGCATCAATTTGATAGATATCTCTTCATCTACCATTAATATTACTTTATGGGGTCCAATTACTAAAAAAGAAGGCAAAGAACTTCAAGATATGTATCACTCAAATCATGTTATTGTACTTGCAATAAAAAATGGTCGTGTCACTGAGTATAATGGTAAGGTCATAAGCACTTTGGCAAGCCACCTATTTATAAACCTAATCTTAGAGGAGGCAGAAGAGCTCAAATCATGGTTTGAACAAAATGGGACTGATATTACTCCATCAAATTTACAACCTTTGGATGCACCTCTCGTGCTTATGAGAAAAACAATTGCTAATATTGAAGAGAAAACTACCAATGTGAAACAAATTATCCAATGCACTCTACAAGCAATAGTGCAATTCATAAAAACAAATTCATTTTTCTATCCATCTTGTCCCCTTGAGTTAGATTGAAAACAATGTTAAAAAAAAGTTATCCAAAATGCTGATCAAACATGGTATTGTTCAAAGTGCAAAGCTACCACTGCTAAATGTGACTACAGATACATACTTCAAGTAAAGCTAGCAAATCATACAGGAATATTATGGGCTGTTGCTTTTGAAGAACCAGCCACCACACTTCTTGGAATGTCTGCAAATGATTTATACATGCTTCAATTCAATCCTGGAAAAGAAATTGAATCTAAGACCATAATAAAGGGAGTATTATTCAAGCAATTTATCTTCACAATCACCAATTCCTATGATTCAAGTGGTGTTGAAGGACGGATAAAGTCAACAATCACAAAGGTTGATGAGTTGGATCTTGTTGCAGAAAATTTGCTCATGTTCGGTGGCATCAATGATATGTGTCATATTGCTAGTGTTTAGGTATAGGTCAATTGCTTATGTAATGTATATATAGTTTTCTAGCATCTTATATAGTATACTTTGTATACTTTTTATTACATACATGGAATTTTAAAGTCACATGTGTATTGAAGAGATTGTTATAATAAAAATAGTGTCATTGATCTCTTCCATCAATTTAAAATGATTGAAGAACTCGTTCAATACAATCAACAATGTAATGTAAATACAATTTTGTAACATCTTACATAGTACACTTTGTATACTTTTTATTGCATACATGGAATTCCAAAGTCACATGTGTATTGAATATATTGTTAATCTTATGTATATAGCATACTAATAATATCTCAAAATAATTATCAAAATTAGAATGATTGAGTTACTCATTCCATACAATGGATAATTCTCTCCATGCAAGTTTATAGTCTTTAATTTTATATGTTTTTGTAATTGTACATTTGATGATGGTAGCTCCTATTCCTTTACAGATGGCGAGCTCAAACCCTAAAAGCATGCAATCTAGTAAAAGAAGTCATGACTTTTATAGTCAACATAAAGAAGAAATAAGCATCCATCATCATATGCAACGCATAGGAAAACAGACAATACAAGCTAGCGCACCAACCTCCATTCAATCGAACGAACCCAACATCGCTTCATATGAAGGTACAACATCCCAAAATGAACACCCTTCTGACCAAGGGTTGTCAAAGTCCGCACACCAAACAATGCAGAATCTCCAAAATCACGCCACAAGCCTACCACAAACCAACACAGACTTTGTCAAAGCGTCTAAACGATTTCGCTCAAAAATAGATAAACTATCAAACATGCCAACTTGCACAATTTTCCATGAAAGCTACCCAGGAATACAGACCAACTCAACACAAAGCGGTCCAATTTGTGTTAGATGCTTTCGTGAGAAAGGTAGACATTCTCATCGTCCAACTCTATGGACCCAAGAGTACAACCTTACGAGTTACAAAAACTCACACAAGTCAAAGAAATGCTTATAGCAGGAATCAATCCAATAATACAAGTTACTCATGCTCGTGGAGGCCAATACAAATATAGTGGGCAAACAATTTGTTTCCCACAAGATATCAAAACCATAGCAAAATACCTACCACATAAAATTTCAACCTTGGATGTGTTGGTGGTTCGAAGAACAAATACAAAAGGTGACCATTACGATTGCTATGTAAGTAGGCATCGTGTTTGGTCCGCACTAAAATACAAACTCACATATGACCCTTACTACAAAGACGTCGAGGTGGATTTTGCATCCCTCGGAGAACTCCCTGATACAAATACAAACATTTCTAATATGCTTCATAACATTATTGATACCAATGAACATATGGTTGCACGAAACAATGCATCAACCTTTGATGATAACCCAACAGACAATGATTTCACTTCCTTGTCATCATTTATGGCTAGATTACCAAATAAACGCCATGAACTAGATATCATCAAAGAAAAATTGAAAGTTAGAGATCAAAATGACACCATTATTGATTGTCCAACACTTGAGTCTTCACCAGTTAATGAATATAATACAGAGGGCCTTTTAGACATGGCTTTTCCTTCACTCTTTCCAAAGGGTAGGGCACTACATTTGCAACCTCGCTATAGGCAAGTTGATATGCACGAATATGTGTTACACCTAATGAGGTTTCATGATAATAGATTTGGAAGTCATCCAAGGTTTAGATATTTTGTCTTGAACCTGTTGATGCGACACCGAAGTCAAGGTGTTCCCTCTATTTTTGTTAAGAAAAATGTTGAGGACTGCATACCAACCACCATTGACAATCTTCGTCACCACATACAACAGTTTCTAGACACTAAATTAGCAGAACAGTTGATGCATTATGGATCCTCCCTTAGAGGCACACGAGCATATTGGAATAAGTGTTGCGGTGAGTTGTCAAACATGATCAACCAAATAGACTCCCTCACGCTATTCTTCACCTTAAGTGTTGCAGATACAAAATGGCCTGATTTACACCAACTATTTTCAAAGGGAGCAACACCAAAAATAGAAAACAATAAGGATCACATAGATAACATTGTTACTAACCCACATACCACGTCCTTATACTTGCATCGATGATTCACAATATTTTGCGAAGAGGTCTTAGAGAAGCTCTTCTGTGCAACAGACTATTGGTATAGATACGAGTGGCAACATCGAGGGTACATGGGTTCATTTGGCTCCAAGGGGTACCAAACATGGACAAACTTGACTGGAGCAATCATACTAATGTAAACATAGCTAAATCATTCTTTGACAATTATGTTAGTGCCTGGAATCCTCGTAATCTAGTAGACAAGAACAACACACGACATCGATCTATGCAAGACGATCCATGCTTACTAACAACGGCTGAAATATTCACTACAAATACACTTACCGACTATGAAGAGTTACTCAACCGTGTCCAGAGACACACCAAATGTTCAGAATCTACCTGCCTTCGCAAGAAATGAACCAACATGGAGTGTCAGTATAATGCACCCTGGCCAGAATGTGCCACCACTTCCTTGTGCAGTGATGCATATGGGAAGAAAACATTCTCCCATGCATGTAATGATGATAGGTTGAATATACATAGTCTAGAAATGCTTTCCATATGGAGAGCCAATATGGATTGTCAACCTGTGCTTTCAAAAACACTTGTCTTAAAGTACATTACAAAATATGTTGCGAAAGCATAACGAAAATATAAAAGTTGTATCGATATGTTAACACGCATTTGTAGAAATCAAGCACTAGAAGACAAAGCTCTCGCAGCATACAGAAAATTCATGTCTGAGATTATTGTTGATCGTGATATAGGTGCACAAGAAACGTGCCACATGCTGCACAAGTTGCCCCTCGTTTTTTGCAGCCCCACATTTATGACACTTAATGTTGGGAAAAAAAAAATTAATCGAATTAGGACAAACCCAAGCGAAAACACATTGCAGCCAACTTATCTCCAATTGTACGCACAACATCCTCCTCAAATGGATAAAGTAACACTACTTGAATCTACACAATCATTCTCATTCTCATCAAATCACAAAGGAGGTAAGTGGAAAGAAAGGAAACAGAAGGCAATTATCAGTGTCTTTCCCCGATTTAGTGCTATTCCAAAGGAGGATTCAGACCATTTTGAGACATTTTGTTGGAGCGAACTACTTCTTTACAAGCAATTTCGAGACTTGGTCACAGAAATCGGTATCGTTAAAGAGGATATTGTTGCAAACTGGAAGGAGATGAATATACTTAAATATAATGTGTGGCATATTGAACGTAAACCTAATGAAGAGGTTAATCAAGAAGATGCAGAGAAGTAGAGCTTGAAAGCAATATAGGAGATACAATATAGTTGAATGAGTGGGAATTCCTATCACAACTGGGTCTTGGTACTCATGGAAATCTTAATTCCCTTGATATGCTTGGAAGACGCGACTTTGACACTTCCAACAACTGGAATGAGCGTACTGTGCCTCAAGCTTTACATGAAACTGCAGAGCAATTCGTAAGCACAAACAAGGTGTACCATAATGTAAATTAAAACACCATTTAGTTTAACAACCCCTCCATATCCTCTCCACAAAAAGAACAACAACTTCGCTCTTACATGTCTTGGACCATTACAATGCCATACATTCAATAAGCCCTTACCTTGTGATCGTACAGGAGCGCACTTACGATGAGGCGATCTTGTCTTGTTCATTTACATTTAAATTGCTCCTTTCTGGTTTGGCACTTCAGCATGGCCACTCGCATGGTTGCTCCTGCGACCGGTGCGGCGATTTCAACATACATGCCTCAACTATACATTCAGCCCTCAAGATTCCTATCAAAGAAATGCAACCATTAAAGGGTCAATCACTTGCACTGTTTCAACAAAACATGAGACACATAAAATACCTCCTTATTGATGAGATGAGCTTTATAGGCCCAAAATTACTCTTGAAGATTGATACTAGGCTACGTGAGGCTTTCCCCCACCAACAAAACTTGGCCTTCGGTGGAATATCTATCATTCTTGTAGGTGACTTTGCACAACTACCCCCTGTTATGGACAAACCTATCTACGCCTCCCACACAAATGTGAAAGCCCTGTGGGAACAATTCACTACTATTGTCACACTAGAAACAATATTTCGCCAACATGGGGACACCTAGGCTCAAACTAACTTTCGAAAAACTCTACAAAACATCTGTAATGTAGAACCAAATGAACAAGATTGGGAGCTACTAATGAACCGCACAAAGACACAACTATCAAACAATGAAAAAAGGTCTTTTGACCTAGCTATGCACCTATTTCCTATAAATGATTTAGTTGGAACACACAGCAAAAAAAATATTCACTTGTTAAATCAGCCTATAGCACTTAGTATTTCAGAACAAACATCCACAAAACCAAACATCGACATCGATGTTGACCAACTTCCCCATGAACTCCTCCTATGTAGAGGCCAACGCATCATGCTAACTACAAACCTATGGATTCAGGCAGGCCTTGTAAATGGTTCTCTTGGAGAGGTCTTAGATATTGTATATACAGAAAGCTCTAAACCACCTAATTTACCATTATATGTAGTAGTAAAATTTGATACTTACAATGGCCCACCTTGAAACGTAGACGCTCCAACAACTATTCCAATAGCACCAATATCTCTAGGTAACCACAGATAGTTACCACTATGCATAGCATGGGAAATTACAATACACAAATCCCAAGGATTAACAATCGAAAGAGAAACTATCGATATAGGTAAAAAAGAAAGATAAGGATTGACTTTTACAGCTATATCTAGAGTTAAATCGATACAAGGACTTAAGATAGAACCACCATTTTCCTTCGATCGATACTCAAGAATGAAGAATAATCCATACACAATTATCAAGAAAAAAGAAGAGCTTCAACTACATCTCCTCTCATTATAATGAGTACAGGTACACATACATAAACATACCACTCTCTCAATACATTGTATTTGTTTACCTTACTCCTTACCATATTAATACATTACATTTTACTATTTCTATACTTACACCACACTTGCAATCACATGCAGGTGGATGTTCCACATTCGTATACTCTTGCAACGGTTGCTTCAGTATAGCTACTAGTATTTACTTCCACCCAAAACATAATCTTTCACCCTTTTTTTCAAATTTTGTAGTTTGCATAAAACCATCATTGCACTAACAAATGGGTTGCCTAACCTGTTCTTAGATTTTGTAGGCTATTATAACAAATGCAAAACACAAAAAAGATATGCCAATTCATCCAATGCCAACACATGGACCCATCAAATACAGACAACCAACATAGATGAAATTGTTGCAGAACTTACATTCACTTTTCAATATCCACGTAAGTAATACAAACACACTATAAATTCCCATAGCATAATTAAATTTATTGCAAATATTTCTATGCATATAATTACATTGTTTTATTTTTATTACCATCTTCACATAATATAAATAAGTATTTCTATATTTACATCTAAAATTCATCACATGCAGGTGAATGCTCAAAATTCGTATAGTTCTAAAACAACTAGCAGCAACGAAGATCCAACACCAACAGTCACTTCTCAACCAAAAGTTGAAGGACAAAACTGAATAATTTATTCCAAAGTATGATGAACATATTTTGCCAAAGTCTACCAATGGTCATTTCCAAATCCACTTCTAAAAAATGCATCCTTACAATTGATCCATGTCAAGAACATGAACCAAAGCATATTGAAGACAACAACATCCAGAAACAAGATCAAGTGTCCAATCCATACAAGATGTCGCAAAATGATGACCATATCCATATATCACCTACTCCTTCCTCTACCCATGAGATGCTTACTCCCACTGCACATGTAGATGTTCTTCAAAAACAAAAAAGTCTCCTACCCTAAACATCATTATCAATGAGCAAGAGTCCTCTACTCTTAAATTCCTAGTTATAGCTCAAAGCAAAGAGGATCCAATAGAATTTCATAGCAATTCATTTTATACCAATTAAAGAACCCAACCATTAAAGTGATAACTCTACAACACTAGCAATAACTTTGTCTAGTGCAACACCCACATAGGGAGAATGAAGGGTCCTTATGATAAACCCACTATCAATGCTACAACTATACATATAATTAAACATCATCCACACATCATCCCACCCACAAATTGTGCCCAACCACATGAGCATAACATTTATCAAAGAAATTAACAAATGATTGAGGTGGACAAATAAAATGCAAAAGGATACCCAAAAAATAAAATAAAAATCATCCCTATCAACCACCATTTGTCAAAGAAATAATGGTGGAAAAGCAAGAGGGGAAGGTCATCCATCAAAAAAAGTCCACAAGTACACAATAAAGCTTCAATAGCGGCCCACAATATATATGAAAATAATTGTCCCAATCAAATCTCCATATCCACCCACCATTGCAAATCCTCCCAAGTTTGGAAACCCAAAGATTCCAAACTGTGAACCAAACAATCTACATCTCATATCACTCAAAGTACTCCACCATCAACTTTGGCATCCATGATATCCAACTCTCACATAAACTGTGTGTTGATAGCAACTCTTTATCATAAGGACTCTACTGGCTCCCTATTGCGATGTACGCATCTAGATGATGTTAACTCCCATAGTACTCTATTGAAAACCACTAATGGTGTCACTTTAGGCAAGTACCATAGAAAAAATCCAACAAACAAGAGTCATGTATGTAATGAAACATCTACATGCGCCAAATCAAGTATAAGCATCTCATCCCATCCAAAATAAATCTAGCACTCCATCCAACTAATCCA
>VDFB02273565.1:0-42485 GCA_007258455.2 Sequoia sempervirens
TATAAATTCCCATAGCATAATTAAAGTTATTGCAAATATTGCTATGCATATAATTACATTGTTTTATTTTTATTACCATCTTCACATAATATAAATAAGTATTTCTATATTTACATCTAAAATTCATCGCATGCAGGTGAATGCTCAAAATTTGTATACTTCTAAAACAACTAGCAGCAATGAAGATCCAACACCAACAGTCACTTCTCAACCAAAAGTTGAAGGACAAAATTGAATAATTTATTCCAAAGTATGATGAACATATTTTGCCAAAGTCTACCAATGGTCATTTCCAAATCCACTTCTAAAAAATGCATCCTTACAATTGATCCATGTCAAGAACATGAACCAAAGCATATTGAAGACAACAACATCCAGAAACAAGATCAAGTGTCCAATCCATACAAGATGTCGCAAAATGATGACCATATCCATATATCACCTACTCCTCCCTCTACCCATGAGATGCTTACTCCCACTGCACATGTAGATGTTCTTCAAAAACAAAAAAGTCTCCTACCCTAAACATCATTATCAATGAGCAAGAGTCCTCTACTCTTAAATTCCTAGTTATAGCTCAAAGCAAAGAGGATCCAATAGAATTTCATAGCAATTCATTTTATACCAATTAAAGAACCCAACCATTAAAGTGATAACTCTACAACACTAGCAATAACTTTGTCTAGTGCAACACCCACATAGGGAGAATGAAGGGTCCTTATGATAAACCCACTATCAATGCTACAACTATACATATAATTAAACATCATCCACACATCATCCCACCCACAAATTGTGCCCAACCACATGAGCATAACATTTATCAAAGAAATTAACAAATGATTGAGGTGGACAAATAAAATGCAAAAGGATACCAAAAAAAAAAAAAAAATCATCCCTATCAACCACCATTTGTCAAAGAAATAATGGTGGAAAAGCAAGAGGGGAAGGTCATCCATCAAAAAAAGTCCACAAGTACACAATAAAGCTTCAATAGCAGCCCACACTATATATGAAAATAACTGTCCCAATCAAATCTCCATATCCACCCACCATTGCAAATCCTCCCAAGTTTGGAAACCCAAAGATTCCAAACTGTGAACCAAACAATCTACATCTCATATCTCTCAAAGTACTCCACCATCAACTTTGACATCCATGATATCCAACTCTCACATAAACCGTGTGTTGACAACAACTCTTTATCATAAGGACTCTACTGGCTCCCTATTGCGATGTACGCATCTAGATGATGTTAACTCCCATAGTACTCTATTGAAAACCACTAATGGTGTCACTTTAGGCAAGTACCATAGAAAAAATCCAACAAACAAGAGTCATGTCTGTAATGAAACATCTACATGCGCCAAATCAGGTATAAGCATCTCATCCCATCCAAAATAAATCCAACACTCCATCCAACTAATCCATAAAAAAATCCATACATCCATGAACCATCTATCAAATGAATGCTCACCCATCGCCATCCATATTCCAAATCATCTTGATCTTGGTCAATTTTAAGTTTACACTTTACACTTGCTTTTGGTAAATTTCTTGACATGGGTCATTATCACTCATCCTACCCACCATTATCTTAGCCATCAACTATTATCCAAATGACCATCCTCAATCCAAATTAGTTTTCTTACCACAACATAATCCCTACCCTCCTTTGCATTCCTAAAATATCCATTCATCCATTCATTTACCCATGCATCCACCCATGGACCTATATCCACCAACTCATGATATAGACTTATAATTATATTATCCCATCTTAGTTTACGCATACAAAGATTCAAACAAGATTGTATATATTTGGGTGTATGAAAAACATGCCAAAGGTGTTCTCTATATTTTACTAACATTTACTATATAATTCATACAAAATTGTATAGATTTGACACTATAGTTATTCTCCATGCTTACTGTATATATTTTACAATATGTTTTGTCATCTATGTCTTAAGCTAATTTCAGCATTCAACCCAAATATTGAACAAATTGTACGTTTACTTCTTTACTTTGACAAACAAATGGTTATACAACCATTATCTTTTCTTAATGTCTATTTACTACTATCAAATTTAATCTTTGCTTGTTTTGCTATTATACAAACAATATTGTACAAGTATTAATTTACACTCCAATCCCATTAATACTTCACTATACTTTTCTATCGATGTAACCCCCTTGCATCCCCTCTAGTGCAAGTGCTAGTTTACTAATGATAATGATCTTACTTACAATGACATTGAATACATACATACATACACATATACATATACAAACAAAACATATATACATATACATATGTGTATATGTATGTATATGTATATATACACATATGAATACATACACATATAGATATATACACATATATGTGTATCATATATATGTGTGTATGTAAATATACATCTACATAAATACACCAAGCAATTAGTGTTTTTATAGTTGTCACACTTACAAGTTTAATAAAACCCTTCCCCTAAGCTATCTCAAAAGTCTTGAAAATTATATATGGTGTCTAACTCTTCTCAATTGAGAACTCTTAGAATTTATACATGTGTTGCTTCATCAACTCAATTTCACATATTTGCTTATTTGGCATATTGGTTACTCTTGTAGAATGCAAATACAAATTCAAAAACCTTATTGATTAGGTGAATTGAAAGTTAATGACAAGAATTGAGAAGGGAGACCACTAAAAATTTGAATAGATTTGCTTGTAAAAACACATTTTTGATTTCTTTGAAAATAGATGTAGAGTACAAAACCATGTAGGTGATACAAAAATTAAAAATCAAAAGGAGGATAATACATGACATTTGTTTTTCTAAATTGGTGAGAACCATTACATTTTAAAAGACCTAAGCTTAAAGCAAATTTTGTTGTTTACATTATGGAAAGCAACCAAAAAAACCCTATTACTGGACATTCCAAATGAAGTTGGCATAATCATTTTCAAATGAATCACTGTAGATTATCCCCAACTTGAAGTATACTTCACATATTGATGACCTCTAAATTGACACTCCATTTCAAATGAATGTTAGAAATGTTACATCATATAGTTTGTGTTTATGTATTAACGTAATATATAGAAAGTGTGACCTTGGCAATGAAACTGTGGCCTTCTTGATCTATGATAATGTCTTATTTGTGGTGATATTAGGCTTGATGTCTCATAAGAGTGTGACCTTTCTTGGCATATCACATTCCCCTTAGTGTTAATGCTATGGTTAGTATGCCCTAAGCTATGATTTTCTATTCCATGACTTGTCCTCTCTTGGTGGTGATGTCATGTGTGATATCCCCTAAGGTGTGACCTTTCATGTATTGAGCAAATCCTCTTTGTTGTGTTTGTAAATCGCCTTTTGTGGTGGTGTTGTTAAAACACCCCTAGAGCTTTTGGCTTTATCTTTTCGTTATCTTTTTTCCTCTTTAAACAAGTTTTAACACCATTTTAGGTGAGTTGGGAATTTTTGCTTCACTTTGTTCACACACATTGGACTTAGTGGTGCGTTGATATTGGCATTTTTGCTTCATTTTGTTTACATGTGTTAAACTTAGTGTGGGGTTGGCATAGCATATTGAGCATTTTTATAGCACCTTATCAAAGTTATCAAAGAGTATAGCTCTTGGTATGATTGGAAATGGGTACACACCTAGTGAATATCGAACTTCACTAGACCTTGTGTGTTTCTCATTTTGCTACTTTGTCTTGGGGGCTCACCTAGTGAATATCAAACTTCACTAGCTCGTGGTGCCTTCTATTGTGATTCACCTAGAAAATATTGAAATTTTCTATTGTGTGAGTCATGAACACCTTAACATGTCCACCAAGCATAACACAACTTTCTTGATAGTAGAGCCATGTGTTTCATTAGTGTCTAGCATAAGACAACTTGCTAGCCTTGCGGAATCCATCATATTGCATGGACACCTAACATAATGCAACTTGCTAGCCGGTAGATCTATGTGGCTCATGAATGATTTGGAATAACATATCTTGCTAGTCCTCATGGGAGCATTCCTTTAAATAACATTTATTTGATGGATGACATTTGGTATTTGAGACAATTTAAGACCGAGGTATCTTTTCCTTACTGACTCGAATCTCTTTAGTACTAGCCTTCTATTTTTTGTTTTGTGTCTTTTACATGTGTCTCCATCATGTTTGCATTGTGTTTGTATCATGTTTGTGTTCATCTTGTTGTCATCTATATGTTATGTTATGTCATTTGTTTTTGTCGTGTATGCTTTGTGTTTTCGACATGTATGTTCATGTATGTTGTCTCGTTGCATTACATACATGTTTGTGTTCCTTTATTCTTATGTTGTCTTGCCATGGGGTCTTGGTTCCTAGGGGCTTGTGCACTTGTCGTAGATCCTTAGTCATCATATCTCTTCAACATTTGGACAATCAGACCCCTCTTGACATAGATTTTCTACTTTAGTGTGAGTCTCAACATAATTTCATACTCCCACTAAAGTGGGGGATAAATGTAACATCAAAAATTGTCACCCTTGAAAATTTCACACTATGTTTTACTCCCCCTTAATTTATTGAACTTGATTGAGCCCTAGTTTTCTAAATTATGCATTTTGAGGCCCATTTTTATAGTTTTTCGATAAATTTCAAGCATAGAATAAATGCATTTATTTAATGCTTTTCCCCCAACACCTAAATCACGAAAAAATAGGCCAACATAGGGATTACCTTAGGTAGATTTGTCCCCTTATTTTGTTAGGATCAAAATTCAAATATTTCGGTGTCGAAATTTTAATATTTGAAATTCAATTTGCAAATGTTGGTTATCAGGATCTATTTTTTGGGAAATTGAATAAATGCCTATAAATACCTAGTTATTGCATCATTCTAAATCTAACAAAAATTTAAGAGAAAGAATTATTGTCAAGAGCACTAGATCAATAAAGTAAAGAGCAGCATTTTAGAGCTTTATTGTAGCAATTCAAGATCCAAACATCATGTCAAATCATATGTGAGTTTATGCATGTTCATTTTATCATTGTTTGTGAAGGCTAACCCTTGTTGTAGGCCTCCAAGCAATTTAATCAATAAATAAAACAAGATCCAAGACCTTGAGGTGATATGCATGACTTTAATCCTTCAAGGAAGCCATTGAAGGGTGGTGAGTTGCAAAACTTTGTTCATTCATCATTCCTTCCTATCATTCATCTTTCCTATCATTGGCATTGTCATTGTGGAAATGAAAACACTAATGTGTGAGGTTTGACTAAGGCAAGCCCCTTAATGTCACAAACCTTCATTTCTCTTTGAATGTGTTGGTTTCAAGTTTGGAGAAGATTGAAGGAAGTTTGAAAATCATTTATCCATTGTTGTATTCAAAACTCTACACCTTGTCAACTCATGGTTCAACTCACCTATAAAATTATTTGATAATGATTCGACAAGTTTGCAAGCGAGAATCGAGAACTCATATCCAACATCAAAGGACTGCAAAAATAGATCCAAAATAGGACAGAGACACCCTTGTGTGACTATGCCCTCTTATAGTGACTAAATTCAAAATTATAGGATAGGTGCATAGTATTCTTCCCTTCTCAGATCTACCTACACATATATGTTACAGTGTATCAATTGTTAAAATCTTACATTTTTCATATTGGGGCACATAGTATAATTAGGTTAATTAAGAAAAATCAATTCCAATTCATATCCAACACCCACAAAGATGTAGATCTAGGTCTGATTGACTCACCTACATGGTTGAAAGTCAATCTAAACACCTTGTTGATTTGCATCCTAATGAAATCCTAGAAAAAGGGAGGCTTGGTCTTAGGGTTCTATTTCATTTAGGACCCTCCTCCCCCCTTTTTCTTCATTTCATTGAAAAATATCACTATTAGCATATTTTTTAATTTAGTAATTTTGTAAAAAGAATAGAATTCATGAATCATTTAATAAGCACAAAATAATCCCAAGGACATTCTCAAAGAGTAGATATTGGAATTGAATAAAATTTCCTTGAAAGAAAGAGGAGCTAACCATGTCACTAGATTCATAGAAAAAATTAAATGTTATTGTTTGTATCAAAAGAATTAAGGTAGCTAAGAAGATTCCCAAGGCTTCTTTGCTTTGACCATAATATGGAATAGAAATTGCAATAGATGTACCTACTCTCACTTTCTAAAAGATAGAAAAGTTTACATAAATAAAAATTTAAAATAAGTTGTAGCCTCATGCAATAACTTAGCAGTTTATGGTAACCGGATTCATAATGGTTCAAAAATAATAAAAATAGAAGAATGATTGTGGCCTCATAATTTTTGAAATTTCATTGGAATTGATAATATTGAAAGAATTATTTTGGAGAAGAAAATGTTTTATCAAGATGGTAACATTACACTCAAAAACCAATGATTAACCTAGAGTGGTCATGATCTACTACATTTTTTGTGCCATTTTTAAAGTTTTTTCTAAGATTTTAAAGGAATAGTGTGTGTGTGTGTGTGTGTAATACATACATACATACATACATACATACATATTGTTGAAAAAAATTGGAACACAAACTATTTTATCAACATAGTAGCATTACAGTTGAAAATATCATAATTAACCTCGAGTAATGATGACCTACTACATTTGTTGTGTCCCATATTTGTGATCTCACCAATTCAAAGCTCCAGATCAAAAGCATTTATGCCTCTTTAAAAAATAAAAAATAAAATAAAATAAATAAATAATAATTATCATGTTATTATTTAGTTTCTAATATTTTGTTGATTTTTTCTTGTTTTAAACTTGAATAATTGAATTTCATTTATATTTTCTTTACACCATTTCACTAACATGTAAATGAAATGTTTCTAAAATTATCTACACTTAAGAATTTACTATCAGTTTCATTTTCCTTTTTAAAAGCATTTTATCCTCAATTATTTTCAAGTTTTAATGTTTTGATTATATGGGGAAAATGGGTTTTGAAGGGACTTGAAACCCTTTGCAACTAAACATACAAAATGTTGCTTAAAGATGAAACATTGAACCATCATCAACAACCATTGGCAAAAGAACAACAAAACAACAGGAAACAAACAGAGACCCAGTAGCACGGAAAAGTTTCAATTTTTAATGTTTAATGGCATTAGATATCATAATAGTTGAAAGTGACTTAAGAAATACAAATAACTACCAAATAGGTGTAAGAGTTGGTATAAAATACTCTATACAATGCAAGATTTGGTTAAATATTGAAGCCATTGTTAGAATCTATTAATCTTTACTTGGTAAAGGATATTCTTTAATTGTAATTATTTATTAACTTGTAGGAATATTCAAAAGGAATCCTTACAAGTATTTTGTCTTTTGTCTTCTCACACATGTGTGAGGATGACTCATTTTATTTTAATTTCCTTTATTAAGGAGTATTTTAGCCACCTCCTTAAGAGGTTCTTGAACTTGTACACACATAGATGAATGGTGGCATTCATTGAGATGGGAGTTACTTTCTAATTCTAACTCCTCTTCTCACCTCTATATATTGAGGTCTCCCTCCTCTCATTCTTCATTCAAGCAAGCAAGCTTAATGCTTAAGTGCTCTCTCTCTATATATATATCATTCTTAGGTATTTTTCCTCCGTTCATAATATTGGGGTTTTTTCTTGTTTTTCTCCCTTATCAAATTCTTGTGTCTCCTTTGCATTTGGTGGTGCTTAGTTTGGCTTCTCTATTTCTTAGTAATCTCTTTCCTTCAAACAATGCTCATTAGTTAGTACTTTCCATTGCTCATTTATTTTTCCTTTCATAGTATCAAAGCCTTGGTATTACTAATCTTTTGTGAGCTACATTATTGAAGGTTTACCAAGTTTTAAAAGCACACCATTGGAGACACTCTAAGAGAGGAGGAAAAGAGCCAAAAGTTTAATCTTGCTTCGTGTTTGATATTTATTTTTCTAACTTAGTTTTATTGTGTAGGAATTTTAATTTTCTATTGTTTCAGATTTCAAATAATTTATTTACATCTACTACAAATTTTTTATAAAACCCAATAAGGGTTTATCTTGTTTTCCAAATTTCAATTCAAAGTTTCCTAACCCTTGTGCAGGATATATTTTATCTTTTTTTTTAAAAAAAAAATTCTAAAATTTAAAAAATTAACTACGAAAGAACTTTCCTAAATTTACTATTGAATACAAAAGTAAGTTACTAAACTAGCATATAAGATGTGCAATAGACACCTCCAGAAGGATATATCTCGGCGTATTTTATATATATTATTAAAATAATATATATATATATATATGCTATTTTTTAAAGTATTAGTGTAAAATTTTAATTTTTCTAAGTTTATGTTTTTTTTGCATTTTTAAGCAAAGGGGTTTATTTCTTAAGTTACAATAGTTTTATTTCTTCTATTAAAGTTTTTGTGCATTTAAATTTATTGTACAATGTCAACTTTAATTCCAAAAATTAAATTAACCTCTTCTAATTATCATTCTTGGAAAACTCGTATATTTTTTGTTTTTTGTTTCAAACATCTTTTGGATGTTGCTATGGATTTTGAATTGGAACCTAATCCATCTGCATCCAAAGATGATCAAGAAAAATGGAGACTCAAGAATGAGGAAGCCCTTGGCCTCATAGGTATTTCCATGTCACCTGAATTATATGTTCACGTTGGAACATGTATAAAAGCCTATAAAGCATGGGACAAACTCAAGGTTATTTATGATAGTTCAAATGAATCTAAAAAAATCAACTTCAAGATCACCTTGAAGATTTAAGGTATTCTGATTTTAAATCCATGCATGATTTTTTATTGAAATTTGATGCTTTGAATAGTCAATTGCAAGGTTTAGGAGTTAAATTAAAAGATCTTAGATTAATTCATCTTATTCTTAAAAAATGTCTTCCTAGGCAATTTCAGCAATTTATTACTAATATTCATGCTCAATTAGCTATTCCTTCTTTAGCTACTCAATTAACTTATGCTATTTTTTGCAAAATTTGTATTAAGACAAGAAGAAGCTAAGTTGATTCAATTTGGAAATCTTAAGTCTAATGAACATTTTTTTTGTCTAATCATAAGTAAAACTTTAAGCCTCATTCTAAACAACAATATTATAATAATAAACCTCATTATAATGGCAATGATCCTAAAAAGTCTAACTCTTCTAAGAGACTTCATTGCACTTATTAAAATAAGGATGGTCATTAGTAAAATACTTGTTTTAAGAAGCAAAATGAGAAAAACCCTATGAAGCAAAATAATAAACAACAAAATAAACCTAATAATCATAAGTTTCATAACAATGCAAATTAGTTTAGATGTGCTTTTACTTGTAGTTTTAATGTTTCTCAACCTCTTGAATGGGTTCTTGATTCAGGTGCATCTCAACATGTTACTTCACATAAAGAATTTTTTGAGTCTATACAACCTGATATGTCTAATGTTCCTCTTCAACTTGCTAATAATCATACTTATAAAGTATAAGCAATTGGAGATGTGAATGTTCCTAATGGTAAATTGCATGATGTTTTATATGTTCCTGAATTAAAGACTAATTTTCTTTTAGTTGCTAACTTTGCCAAGACTATAAAATAGAATTTTACAAATATATGTGTTATGTTATTGATCCAAAAAAAAATGAGGTCATTGCTAATGCTAAATTAGACAATGATAATTTGTTCAAATTTTATGAGTTTGCTCAATCTAGATGCTCTTTAATATCTACCATTGATTTTAATGTTTGGCATGAAAAACTTGGTCATATTAATGCTAACAATATTTCCTTGATGCAAAAACTTAATATGGTAGATGGATTACCTAGTATTGTTCCATCAAAAATTATATGCATGGGATGCATGAGTGGTAAGATGCATAGGGAGCCCTTTCCACAAGGTCAATCATGGGGGAAACTCATAAATTGCACCTAGTTCATAGTGACCTTTTGGGACCCATGGAGAATAACTCCATCCAAGGATCAAGGTATGCACTTACTTTTGTTGATGATTATTCTAGAAGAACTTGGATCTTTTTTATTCATAGTAAGGATCAAGTTCTTGATATATTTTCTAAATTTCATAAATTTGTTGAAAGACAATCTAGTTTTAAACTTAAAATTCTTAGAATGATAATGGTAAAGAATATGTGAACAATTATTTGAATAGTTATTTGAAATCATTTGGTATTGAGCATGAGCTAACTATTCCCTATACACCTCAACAAAATGGTGTAGTGAAAATGAAGCATAGAACTAATGTTGAAATGGCTAGATGTATGTTACATGCTAAAAATATGTCTTATAAATTTTGGGCAGAAGCTATGTTTTGTTCTACTTACATTATTAATAGGACTCCCACTAAAGCTTTAAAGGATATAACTCTTGAAGAAGCTTGGTCTAGTAGGAAGCCCAATCTTAAGCATTTAATAATTTTTGGTTCAATTGCTTATGTTCATAAGCCTAAACAAAAGAGGCAAAAATTAGATCTTGAATCTTCTTATCATATTTTCATTGGTTATGATGAACATCCTAAAGCTTATAGAGTTCATGATTGTTCTAAAGCTTATAGAGTTGATAGAGATGTATGCATAGCTAAAAATGGTGTTCATGATTGTTCTAAAGTGCATGATATTGAATCTTCTCAAAATAAAGTTATTGTTGTGGAGGATAATCCTCAATTTGAATCTTCTCTTAACCCTCCTAATGCATCTCTTACTCATAGTGATAGTGATGATGAAAATGTTGCTCATGATTCTTCTTCTAGTGATGATACTCCTACATCTAAAAGAAAGCCTAAATGGTTTAAAAAAACTTATGCAGGAAAGTGAGGATATTTTAGCTAGAATGGATCAATCTAAAACTAGAAAGGAAAATTATTGTAATTATGCTTTGATTTCTAACATTATACATTCAAATGATCCTCAAACTTATGAACAAGATAAAGATCAACCTCATTGGCAAAAGGCTATGCAAGAAGAAAATGATATTTTAATTGCTAATAAAACTTGGGATTTAGTTCCCTTACCTCAAGGTAAGAATCTTGTTTCATGCAAATGGTTGTATAAAAGTAAGGTTAATGCAAATAATGAAGTTAGAAAATTTAAAGCTAGATTAGTTGTTAGGGGCTTCTCTCAAGTTTAAGGTTTAGATTATAATGAAACATTTTCTCCAATAGCTAAGATTCCAACTATTAAATTAGTTATTGCTTTAGCTTCTCATATGCATTGGCCTATTCATCAAATGGATGTTTAAAGTGCATTTTTAAATGGTGATTTACATGAAGAAATTTATGTCTCAACCTTTGGTTTTCATTAGGGAAGGAAATGAACAACTTTTTTGCAAATTGAAGAAATCAATTTATGGTTTAAAACAATCTCCTGGAGAATGGTATTAAAAAATTAATGCTTTCTTTCTATCTCAAGGTTTCATTAGAAATAAAAATGATCCAAATTTATATATTAAGCATATTGAAAAAGATATTATGATTATTATTTTATATGTTGGTGATTTAATTATCACTTCTTGTTCTAAAAATTTGATTAGTGATGTTAAGTCAACTCAATCAACAATTTTAAATGATTGATTTAGGTCTATTACATTATTTTTTGGGTATGCAAATTTGGAAAACACTTAAGGTATTTTTCTTCCTCAACATAAATATGTTCAAGATCTCTTAGATAGATTTAAAGTGAATGATGCAAAGAGTGTTTCTACTCCTTGTGAATTGGGAACTAAATTAATGGTTGATATGGAAATTCCTTTTGTTGATCCTACTTTGTATAGGCAATTAGTTGGTAGTTTAAATTATTGAACTCTTACTAGACCTGATATTCTTTATATTGTTGGTTTAGTTTCTAGATTTATGTCTAAACCACAACAAACTGATTTTAAAGTTGCAAAAATAATTTTAAGATATGTTAAAGGTACTCTTAATCTTGCTTTTTTTTATGATGCAAATTGTGATTTTTCTTTAAAGGGTTATACTGATTCAGATTTAGGAGGTGATCCCAGTGATGGAAGATCCACTTGTGGTTATTGTTTCTTTGTTGGATCAAGTGCAATTTCATGGAATAGTAAGAAACAACAATCTACTTCTCTTTGTTCTACAAAAGTTGAATATAAAGGTTGCACAAATGCATCCAAAGAAGCACTATGGTTAAGAAGATTACTTGAAGAATTTGGTCTACCTCAAAAGGATCCTACTACTTTGTATTGTGATAGTAAAAGTGTTATTTCTTTGGAAAAGAATTTAATTTTTCATGCAAGGACCAAGAATGATGCTCTTCAACATCACTTCATTAGAGAGCACATTGAAGACAAACAAATTTCTCTTTTGTATTGTAAAGATGAAGATCTAGTTGCAAATATTCTCACCAAAGATCTTTGTAAAGATAAATTTCTTTTTCATTGTAAAAATATAGGATTACAACCCATTGAATGGTTTGATGTGAGCTCCCCAAGTAAATATTAAGGGGGGATGTTAGAAGATTAATCTTTACTTGGTAAAGGTTATTCTTTAATTGTGATTATTTATTAACCTATAGAAATATTCCAAAAGAAATCCTTACAAGTCTTTTGTATTTTTGTCTTCTCACACATGTGTAAGGATGACTCATTTTACTTTTATTTCCTTTATATTAAGGAATATTTGTAGCCACGTCCTTAAGAGGTTCTTGACAACTTGCACACATATAGATGAATGGTGGAATTCATTGAGTTGGGAGTTACTTTCTAATTCTAACTCCTCTTCTCACCTTTATATATTTAGGTGTCTCTCCTCTCATTCTTCATTCAACCAAACAAGCTTAAGGTTTAAGTGCTCTCTCTCTCTCTCTCTCTCTCTCTCTCTCTCTCTATATCTCTCTCTATATATCATTCTTAGGCATTTTTTCCATTCATAATATTGGGGTTTTTTCCTATTTTTTCCCCTTATCAAGTTCTCATGTCTCCTTTGCATTTAGTGGTGCTTGGTTTGGCTTCTCTATTTCTTGGTAATCTCTTTCCTTCAAACAATGCTTATTAGTTATTACTTTACATTTCTCATTTATTTTTCCTTTTAGCCACCCAAGATCTAAGTGTTGAACATATGTTGTCATTGATGTCAAAGGTGTAATTTCAAATGTGTAATGTCAATTTTTTTTCCAAAAGGTCAACAAACTAGTGAGAATTAAATGTAATTACTTATGTCGTTCCATGCATTTGAAATCAGGAAGTATTGTGACAAGTGGTGTGATCAGTTGTAGAATATTAATGTTATCATTATTGGAAAAAAGGCAACGTGTGAAGATATGTTGTAGTATGCTTGAAATATCATCTTGTATCTATTTTAGTTGTTGGAAGTAGTCTGGAAGTGTTTGTGGTAGTATTATGTGGTCTACTATTCATGCATTGCATTAATCTTCCATTGTGTTTGGCTCTGCATTCTACCACAACTAAATGCTATGGCTTACGGTTTGGACCTAAAGTAAGGTTACTCATGATGTATCAAATTCCAAAATTTTAGAGGTTGAGCTTCAACAAAAAGAAAGATAGAAGTGACAGAATATAATCTATGTCTATTGATTAACTGTGAATGATGTCTAAGTGTTTGTGCTAGTGAAGGGAAGCGTGCACTAGTTGGAGGAAGCGTATGAAGATAAAATAGGACTAGCTTAAGACTTTGGAAGGAAGTGTGTGATGTATTGGATTCAGAACCAAGCCAACTACACATTTCATATCAATTTGAATTAAGGTCTATCCTTAGCTAGCATGGCTAATTGCATATGGTGTTAAGAGGTTATAGGCCAACATGACAAATTTTTAATATGTTAGAATATATATTATAAATTGTGTGTCTCCAAAGATATGCGAGTATGCATGTTTGTAATTTTGCATAAATGGATATATAAAATAATGCGCGAGAAAAAAGAACAAGTTAGGGATGTTGATCGAAATTGAGATATCATAAGAGAGAGTGTTCGCCTGTTGATTTAAGAAAAGATCTATATTCTTTGTAATGGTGATCTGAGTTAGTGCTTAGTGACTATGTTATAGGAGGTGCCTACATTTGAGGAGATTGGTGTCTCTTATTAAGGTTGTAACTCTTGTGGGTTGGTGCCAAAAAAATCATTGTAATTTCTATATTATTTTTGTGAAGTTGGATTTGGATAGTAGCTCCAAGCTGCTCTTCTCACCATGGTTTTTCCTATTTTGGGGTTCCACATATATATGGTGTTCTTTGTGTGAATGTGTGCATCTGTGTTGCTTAATTGTTAAGGAATCAATACTTGTTGCTTTGATGTTTTGGGGTTCATATTTGGAAAAGTTATTAATGGTAATTAATGTCGAATTAAAGAGTTTTGGCATATATTGATTCACCCCCCATCTCAATATATTGGGTTCCCTTCACTAAGAACTTCTATGAAAGTACATGAGAGATCAACTATGAGAGAAAAATGTTATTCTATCAAAGGATGTGAATGATATATTACAATTGGATTACAAATAAGGACCCTTGGTTATATAGCCAAGGTGAGACATATGATTAGACAAAAATATAACAAATGTCTTAATCCCATGACATGAGACAACAAACATTATATAACCTAGGACACAAGAAGTAAATGGCATAAGATAATATCTAATGCCAACTAAGACTTCTAGAAATATTCCTAGGACCTAAGTAAACTTAACATGTGAATAGGACCTACTAGGTGAACTAGTTAGGTAAAACACCATATTCACACCAACAACCCCCTTAAGTGCAACTTAGGGAGGAAAAAACCAATGTAAATGATGCAAGGATGGGTCCTGCCTACAAATCCATGTTAAGTACCCATGTACAAAGGCAATCTCTCACAAACAAAGAAAAGGAGAAAACCTATTGGGACAAAACTTCTCCCCGAAAGAAAAAAAATACAAAATGCTCGTTGACGAATGAGAAGAACAAAACCCCATGTGAAGAAAATGTTCCCCAATAAGAGAGAAGAAGAGAAGCCAAGAAACCCCCCCTTAATGCAAAGTCTCTTGTGACACTGAATGTTGAAGATTATCCAATCTCGTCAAACAACATTCCTCCCCTTCAAAATTAACCAAGATGGTATGTAGGATGTCTTCTCATTCTTGAAAGGAAGATGAGGGAATAAGGATAATGTGTGATGTCTCTAAATTTTTCTAAAGTGTCTCCATGTCAATGCCAAAAGTTATCACACTCCAAATAGGCATTCTAGGTCGCGCTACAAAAGATGACAATCTAGGACCTCCTAGAAACGATTGTAGAACACAATCCAAAGATAAGTGTGACTCCTCCAAATGTTGGTCAAAGGTCTCCACACCAATATCAAACTATGAAACATGATGATAAAGTGAAGGAACAAGAGTATCAAAATTCTCCCCCACAACATCTAAAGAAGATGATGCAACTCCATATGAAGTACTATTTTGAATCAAATCAAGCACTTGCAGAACCATTTCATTTTCCACCTATGTAAAGAACTATTGCCATAAATTTCATCATATCAAATGATGGGCATGGTTGTATGATTGCAAAACATCTTTACAAGGATTATGCTAACAAAGTATTTGTGTATTGTATATGCAACATAGTGGATGTGCATTTCCAAGCATATATAACAACAATCGTGAGATTTTTATCAAATTGCTTAGCCAAAAAGATCCATTTGGATAGATCAAACATAGATTGATGGAAGGTTTTATTGGTAGCAATACATCATGGGATTTACACTAATACTCTCATTTTTTCTTAAGACAGTGCTTCCTAGATTGTTGCTCTTGAGTTTAATCCCCTTCACATCTTATGGACAATATGAAGCTTTAATACAAGATTTAGAGGCGCAATTAAAAAAATTATGATTACTTGTAGGACTCACAGGTAATCATGAGTAGAAATGGTTGTTGAGTAACTCATAGAGAAAGTAAACCATGAGTTATTAATAAAAATTGCTACATTTTTTGTAAAAAGACTTGCTAAAACCCACCAAAATTAATCACAAATGATGATTACAAAAAAACTAGATTATTGATTAAAACATAAATTTCATATGACAAACAAGTTTTTAACAATGTTGATTATTTTTACTGTAAGACATGCAAAACTCTGCATCATTATTGAACAATGAATATTATTGCTAATGATGGTGTACTACTAGGCTTGGTTAATACTCTAGTTGCAATGAAATAAATAAAGTTGTGGTGTAGGTATGTGCTTGACCTTTTTTAATGTATTTCAACTTCTACTTCTACATTTAGATTAAACAGCTTGCAAATTGAACTAAATTTTACAAATTTACAAATTACAAATGCATACACAAGTAATAAAATATACATATAATATATCATATACATATTCATAATTTATTATTATCGTTTGCAATTAATAAAAAAGTTTTGAGGCACTATTTTTTTCTTTAGGTTGATAACTAGTGTATTAATTGATTTTTTTCTATTATCTCCCTTATGCTAGGTTTCATTTTTATTTTTAAAAAAGATTATGACTTCCACAAATATAACCAGTAGCAAACCCGAGGACCCTTCCTAGAAACATGAGGTAAAAATTCCAACATAAAGAGTGATTATTTATAAATATTGCACTCAAAATATGAGAGGAAGCATAAATCATCTCCAATGTCACTTTGTGTAGAACCCTTGCTAAAATGCTATGCCATTTATAGAAGTTAGTTGGAAATTGAAAAGGAGGTAAAAACTCTTCTTGCAACATTTGGACATAAGAAAGTAAAGAAAAAGAGGACAATAGAGGCAATGATAGCCTTAACCCCAATTTTTTGTTCTAAAAGGTTAGAGGGAGATATAGGGTTTTTTTTTTCATTGGGACACAAATACGAGGACTAAGTAGTGTGGGTAGTCATAGTGCTAAATTTTTTGTTCCTTATAACTCATCTAATGCACAACCTTTGTTGGAAGGTACTACATACAATAGGAAATTCCAACATGAGACAAGGTTTGCATATGCAAAATTTTGGTACTACAACAAATATTTTGTTTAATATTGCTTTGAGTCCTTTTTAGGAACATTTGGTCAATGCATTGACCATGACAAATAAAGGATTCAAGGTTTTGAGTTGTCATGAGTTGAATGACCACTATTTTAGAATGAGGTCTAAAACACCTCAACTAGTATAGGAACAAACAAAAAACTGGAAGAGAAAAAGTTGCACTATTTTAATTAATGGATTAATAAATGGTAAATTGGATGCTCTTTAACTTTTTTGTAACTTCAAAAAGGTAGTTATTCTTTTTGAAGTCAGTTTATGCCTCTAGTAAAATAGAAAAATATAGACCTTATGCACCTTGATGGGGTTGTGATAGAGGTGGGAATGAAAAATATCAAAAAGATAGTGACCAACAATACAACTATGTATGAATGGAGTTGTTGTCAGGTGGTGTTGCGCTCTCTCTGGGTGGTGGTGAGGTTTTTTCAAATTCGTTGAAGGTGGGAAACCCTGTTTCTCGAGCTAGTGTTAATGGCGGTGGGTTGGCTAACGCTAAGGGTGTGTCAGACAGTTGTCTAATGGATGGGACTACTTGTGGGTCCTTTCCATTGGATACTTTGAAGGTGCTTTTGGTCTCTTCCTGTCTGGTTCCTGGTGGAACTTCCCTTGGTAAGGTGGGGTCTCTTTTTGCGGCTCCTGAGGTTCTTGTTTTTGGGAAGCTGTAGATGGTCGAAGGGGTGATGACATCTCTTTGGATGGGAAAATTTGGTCAAAGATTTTTGGTTTGAAGCCTAAGTACAAGAGTTCATCTCCTCTAGTGGACTTCTTTGCTAACCCCTCAACTGGTGAGTAGTCTATCTATGTGCCTGACTGCATTATTGAGAAGGGTGTTCAGTTAATGGGATTTATCGCTTGTGGGTAATTTTTTGGGCCCTCGTCCAAATATCGACTTGGTTCGCAACCTATCCTTGAATCGTTGGCATCTAAAGGGGTGGGTTGAGGTGGCCGCTCTTGCTAAAGGTTTCTTCTCATTTTCTTTTACTTGTGAGGAAGACCTTTTGAAGGTTCTTGTGGGTGTTTCGTGGTTGATTGGAAAATCTACTTTGGTCCTAAAGAAATGGGAGGTTGGTTTCAACTTGAGCTCATTCTCTTTTGATTTGGCGCCTGTGTGGGTGCATTTACCTGGTCTTCCTCTCAAATTTTGGGATGAGAAAGTCTTCAAAGGTATTGCTAGCACCTTTGGATGTCTGCTATCCATTGATCATTTAACTACTTCAAGGAAACATCTGGTATATGCCTAATTTTGTGTGATTATGGATCAATCTACCAATTTTTTAGCTTTTGTAAAGATTAATTCAAAATTGGGAGTGTGGGAGTAGGTCATTGAGTTTGAATCTATTGCTTTTTCCTGTTTTCACTATAAGAAGGTGGGTCATTGGGAAAAAAAAATGTTTGATGAAGCTTAAGAAGCATCCACAAAAGGTCTCGGCTCCTTCAAAGGATCCCATTCCTTCTTCAAAGGTGTGGAGGGAGGTGGGAAGGTGTCATGATTATGGTGTTTCAAGTGCTCAAATCAATGGAAGCTCTAGTGAAGCTGGTCTTTCTCATGGCTTGACAAATGTTGTGGAGGCTAGTGAGTTGGCTCTTGATGGTAACTTTGTAGTTGTTGTTGGAAATGTTGGTGAGTTGTGTACCACTTTGGAGTGGATTGTGGTGAGGTATGTTGATGATTCTTAGAGTGGAGCCCTTGCTTTGTCTTTGGAGTCCTTGAAGGTGGTGTTGGTTGTCTCTAGGGCTGATGAGGTGGGTCCAATGGTGGTTGTGGAAGTGAGCTTGGTTGAGAAGTCCCGGGTTCCCAAGGTGGAGGCCCATGTACTTTATAAGGTGGAGGTGTCTCCTTTGAAGGAGTTTACTAATGTTTCCCTATTGTCAGGGGGTTCTTTAGAGTAGGACATGGATGTTGTTCCTGGGGTGGTAGCCTTTGGGGAGTTGAAGATGGTCAATGAAGTTGTTTCGAAAGTGTCGGTTAAAGATAAGGTGCTCACCTCTTCTATCAAGGGTAGCAGTTCTTCTTGCTCCTTGGAGGCGGAGGCTGGAAATCTCCCTCCCTCAGCCTCTAAACCTTGTAATAGGAAAAAACATGTTTCCCCTTCATCAAGTATGACTACTAGAAACCATATGAAATTGGATTGTGGTTCTAAGCCTAAAGGTGGGGCAGACCTTCATTGCAACAACTTTGGGAGAAGGAAAGAAAACTTGATATTGTTGATGGCTCGCAGACGACTCTGCTTGGGATGGGCCTTAAAGGCTCCTCACATAATCTTCTATGAAGATCCTCTCGTGGAATATTTGAGGATTGAATAATCCTCACAAACAATATATTCTTGCTAATTTAGTAAGAGATCATTGACCTGATATCATTCTGATTCAAGAGACAAAAAATGGGGGTGGATAAGGTGAATAAAATCAAGAACAGGTTGTTTAAGGACTATGGTTATCAAGATTTTGACTCCGATGGTGCTTCTAGGGGTTTGGCTACTTTCTAGAACCTGAAGGTGGATACTGGGTCTGCTTTGTTTTGGGAAGAAAACCATGTGGTTACTTCCTTTTCAAGCCCTAGAGATAAGTTCTTGTGGTTGATTTCTAATATTTATGCTCTAAACTTGAAATGTGCCAAGAAACATTTTTGGAATAGTCTGCATAGATTTAAAATCTCAGTTCCCTTTCTAGAATTGGCTGGTAATGGGGGACTTCAATATCCTGTTGAATGATTTTGATAAGTTTGGTGGTTCCCAGGTGATGAAGGATAGTATATTTGATCTTATGAAATTTATTAATGATAATGCCTTACCAGACCTGGATCTTTGTGGAGCTTCTTATACCTAGTCCAATAGGTGTGCAGGGGATGCTCTAATTCAAGTGAAGTTGGATCGTGCTCTCCTTTCTCTGGATTGGTTGCTCTCCTTTGCTTGTTCTTTGTTGGCCCTTACTAGACTCGGTTCGAATCACTTTCCTATCTCCTTGAATGCGGAGCTCTTGGGCCATAGGAAGTCATTCCCTTTTAGATTTGAGAAGATGTGGGTAAGCCACCTAAACTTAAAAGATAGAATTGCAGCATGGTGGAGTATTAATGTGGATGGGTTGGAAATGTATAAGGTTTCTAAGGAGTTGGATTATGTTAAGCAGAATATTATTCAATGGAATAAATCATCTTTTGGTAATGTTATCAAGGAAAAATCTGAGACTAAATCCAAACTGGATGTCCTGCAACAAAGACTTCAGGTTGTTGGGAATGATCATGCTACCCTTTAAGAGGAAAGTATTCTTTTGGCTAAACTGCATAATATTGTGGCTAAGGAGGAGAAGTTCTAGAAGCAAAGATCTAGGGCTATTTGGCTTTGGAGTGGGGATAAAAACACCCATTTATTCCATCTCACTATTTTGAAGCATAGATCTTCTAATAGAATTTCCAAAATTGTTGTTAATGGTTAGTCTTTGGAGAGGGATGATGAGATTAGAAATGTGGCTTGCTATTTCTTCTTGGAAGGTTGTATCTGGTCCTTCCCCATATTATTTCTCCTCAACATAATGGTTTTGTGTCAAGAAGGCAGATTTTAGACTGTGTGATTACAGTGCATGAGAATATCCACTCTCTTATGGTTAACAAGAAACCTGGTCTTATTCTGAAGTTAGGCCTTGTGAAGGCCTACAATCGTGTTAATTGGCATTTCTTATTGAAAATCTTGAAGGCGTTTGGTTTCTCTAATTGGGTTCTTTAGCTGATTGGCCAACTTATATCTTCTTCTTTTTCGGTGCTGGTGAATGGTTCTCCTATGTTTTTCAGAATCTCTTGTGGGATAAGGCAGGGCAATCCTATCTCTCCTTTCCTTTTTATTATCATTGTGGTGTCACTGGGTCGATTTATTCTTCAGGCAGTGTCTAATGGTGCTTTCAGAGGTCTTTCTCCTTCTTCGCTACAACAATCTTTCTCGCATCAACAATTTGTTGATGATACCATTATTCTTGATGAAGCGTTCGTTGTTGCAAGCAAGTCAATATGTCTCATCTTACAACAGTATGAAGTTTCCTTTGGTCAGAAGGTGAGTTTTCCAAGAGAACTGTCTTTTTTCTCAATACTTCAGAGCACTGCCAACAAAGGATTGCTAGGATTCTAGAGTGTGGTATTGGGAAGCTCCCTTCTACCTATTTGGGGCTCCATCTATGCTCTAATGTGGTGCCAAACTCCTTTTGGAAAGGGATTATTGATAAGTTTAATTCAAAACTTGCTAGCTGGAAGGGGGCTCTTCTTAGCCAAGCTAGGAAAATCCAGTTGATTAAGTCCACTTTGCAGAATATTTCAGTCTATGCTTTGAGTCTATTTCAGATCCCAAGGAGGTTCTAGGAGAAGATTAGGAGTATTCAAAAATTATTTCTCTAGTCTAGGGTGGAGGACAAAAAACAAATGCATTTTCTCTCATGGGAGGAAGTTTGTAGGGATAAAACTCAAGGTGGATTGGGTCTTCAAAAGTTGAAGGAGTTTAATCTTGCTCTCCTTGCTAAAAAATTATGGAATCTGCTTTTGGCTGGTAAGAAATGGACCTCTATTTTTTCTTCAAAGTACATAAGGGGTATTGATAATTTTAGAGACATTTTGAGGGGTGGATCCATTCCTCCCTCGGGTTTGGCCTTATGGAACTTCATGATTAAAGCTCGCTCTATCGTGGCTGATGGTTTGCGATGGGTTTTGGGGAATGGTAGGAGTATCCTCTTCTGGGGTGACTAGTGGTTGAGGTCATATGGGTTAATCAGGTCAGTGATAAATCAGTGTCAATCTGTCGTTCTCAGGTCCTATCAGTTAATCTCGTGTTGTGCTGCATGCAATAGATGCTTTTTGTGTAAGGAGGTTGTTGAGGACGTTATCTATCTTCTTCTTGGTTGCAGTTTTTCTCCAAAATTTTGGGCCCATGTCCTTCAACTATGGAATTTATCCTGGGTTTTCCCTGCATCTATCTCGAATCTTTGGTTTCAATGGGTGGCTCCCACTCTGAATCCAACTCTTTCTTTATTATGGTCTCTTATTTTTCTGCATGTGGCATGGGGAGTTTGGAAGGAATGGAATAATTGTATCTTTTGTCAGTTGGAGCTGCCCCCCTTAAGGCTTGCTTTCAAAATCTATGAGGCAATAAGAGGAAAATTTATATCTGAAGTTTCAGTGCTTCATTGCCATGGTCTGAAGGTTGTGGTCTCTAATTATGATTTGATGATTGGTAGTAGATGGAATCTTTCTTGTGATATCTCTATTCCGTTGAAGCAACCTAAATCTTCTAGAGAGGACGTTTGGTGGAAAGCTCCCTCTCGGGGATGGTTCAAAGTTAACTTTGATGGTGTTGCGAAGGGGAATCCATGACCTGCTAGTTTTGGGGGAGTGTTACGTGATGAGAATGGTAGGTTTGTCTCTGCAGTGGCGCTCCCTTTGGGAACCCAAACAAGCCACTTTGCAGAGGCATCAACATCCTATCATGGCTTCCTTCTTGCTAAAGAGGCTAGGGTGACTAAGTTGTGGTTGGAAGGGGACTCCCTTAATATAATTAATTGTCTTTTAAAGGTGAACCCTCTATTGTGGTCTATTTCACATATTATAGAGGATTCCCTCTCTATTATTGGTTCCTTTGATGATAATAAAATATCACGTCTTCTGTGAGACAAATATCCTTGTTGATGGTTTTGCTAATGTGGGAGTCGTGTATCATAAATGTTGGCATTCCTATGAGGTCATACTCGTTAATCTCCAAAGTATCATTAATCATAACCAATTGTCTTGTCATGGTGGCGGCTACATTGGGAGATAAGTGTTTAATTTTTTGGCTTTATCTCCTCTTTATTTGGTTTAAGAGCTTAGAGTTCAGAGCCCGTCCGAGTAATTATTACAATCTTATGAAAAAAAGCTCATGGAATTGGTTATTATAGCTGGGTGTACTTGTGCTATCAGATTAACACAGATTATGGGTGCATTTTGGCCTTGGCTTTGGATTGTTCTCTTAGTTTTTTCTACCCATCAGAACAAGGTGAAGGTTGTAGTGAGGTTGTCTCTGGTTGTAGTGGGTGGCAATCATTGCAAACTAGAGCTGCTCTCCTATGAAGAGTTTAGTGGGAACGCGGTTGTGTGGGAGCATCTAGAAAAAGGTGGCATTTTCCCTTAGTTGCTTAAATCGCATGGGTTTGATTATGAGGTTACTGAGGTGTTTGTGAAGGGATGGAATAATCGAATGTTGTGCCACCAGGGGGTGGAGGTGAATGTCACTAAGAGCTTAATTGCTGAAATCACAGGATTACCCATGAAGGGTAAGAAGTTTTACAAAGACCGTGGAGCCTCTAAGTGCACTCTAGCCAATTTCTTTAAGGGCAAGGAACGAGATAAGTTAAGGTGTGTGGGAAGCGATGGGTATAACAGGTCTTCCATTAAGTTGTTGTGGAGAGATATGGGGTTGGCTATCATGAAATATTTCACGCTTGATGGTAGGTATTATGTTATTTATGGATACCATTTTATGTTGTTAAATCACTTTAGACACAACATTTTGGTGTTGTTTCCCTATTATTTGCTCCTCTCTATGGAAACTAGCATAGAAGATCATAGAAAAAACCCTAGTAAAGTTATCCTCCATGAGGGTCTCATGAAGCTTATCATTGATTATATGAAAGTGAAGTTTATTCCTGAAATTCCCAAGATTTCCACTGGTCAGAAAGGTAAGGGGCTTGTGCATGGTTATGATATAGGGGAATCAACTGAGAAATGGGATGGAGATTATGAGGATGGCTTAGATGAATTGGAATCTTTGGATAAAGATGGTAAGTCTGTGAAGGGCCATGACCCAAAGGTTTCTAATTCTTGGTCGAAAGGTTATGAGACTAATTTGCTGATACGAAGGAAGTTGTGTCTTCTGGTGTAAAGAAGGGATCTAAGGGGGAAAAAGGAGGGAAAAGGGAGGAGAAGCAATATTTAAACTCAGTTGAGGAAAGGGTGAAAGGTTTGGGAGTGTCACTTATTTTTACTGATAAGGGAAAACAAAGGAGTGTTAAGATTGAAAAGGGGCATCGTATGGTTGAAAAATATCTCGAGGGAGAGGATTTCAAGAATTCTAGGGAGGCTTTCCCTTTGTAAATTGGGTTGGTGACTCTTGATTGTAAGGGTTTTGAGCAGGTTGAGGACAAGAAAAGGCTTTTGGAGCTACTGGCGAATTCACAGTGAACTGTAGTTAACAACAAGTGGAGGTTGAAATTGTTAATGTGGAGGATTCTCCTGTTGAGGATGCTTTGGAAGGTGAAGGTGTGGACCCGAAGTGTCAACTTGAGAATGCTACTAACCCTTCTATCGAGCCTTTGAACTAGGATGGTATCGACCTAGATCTTTTTTGTAGAATGGCAGAGGATGGGACCAAAAATCTCCTTTCACTTTTTAAATGGATTTTTTCGGAGGTTAAAGATCTCAATGTGAAGTTGGCAATGTCTGTGCAGCGCTAGTTAATTGTAATAAAAAGGAACGGACGGTGAAAAGCAATTTCAAAACTATGAATGTTGTTCTTGATAAGGTGACGATGGATGATGAGAAAATGGGCAGGGACCATGAGGAGAGGTTGGCGTCATTGGAGGATATTGTCCGTAGGATTCATGAGGAGTGGCTTGTCTTTGGAGGATACAGTGAATAAGATTTGCAGTGATTTATAGTCTGTGGTGCAGATAAGTAACCAGTCTCTTAATTCTAGTGCATAGGGTCTAACTCTGCTAAATGAAAAGGCCCTTAGGTGGACTGGTAAACAACTAGATCTTGGCGAGCACGAGGAGACAATTGTTGATGTTAATCGCGTGAGTCAAGTGGAGAAGAGTTTGGATGAAGGCCTATGCTTGTGTACTAGGAGCAAGACTAAAAAGAGGGCTGCTATATCTTTCCAAGAGCTCGAGGATGTGATGGGGATGCATGATAATGTCATCTCTAGTAATCTGGAGTCGACTAAGATTTTAGACAATATGCTTTAGCTTGTGTTTGGTTAGCTTCTATGCTGATGTTATTGTTGTTGATTTAGCTGTTGGTTTGTCTAAGCTTATCTTTTATCAGCTTTTTTGCTTTTTGGCGTTGTTGGTGCTTGTTGCTTAATCTTGGGCAGCCTTCTCTTGATGTAAAGGGTTTCGGGATCCCTTCAAAATTTACTTTTCCTTATCAAAAACAATGCAAGATGTATGTGGCAAGTAGTAGACCTCTTGAGACAAGGCACCCATCATTGTTTTGAAGCCTTTGTGCCATCAACTATCTTGATTTGCTCCTTGTGAAGAATGTGATTAAAGATGCAAGGAATATCACAAAGTGCATTGATGGCAAGGAGCTTATGTGATCAGTAGTCACATGCCATTGATTTTTTCACCTTATAGAGTATAATAGTTGTATTGCCTTGCTTTTAGCACATGTTTGTGAATAAAATATAGTTGAAGAGCCCTATTTGCAATAAGGCCAAAGTAAAGAGGACCATGAAAATCATTTTTTATTATAGATTTGCCAAGGTCATACAATAGATCAAAAAATTTAATCTCCAATTTTTATTTTATAATTTAATTTGTTAATTTTATAAAATTTTGATATTTTTATTTTGTTGATTTAGTATAACTCTCTAATTTTATTTTCATTCATTATTGATTTAAGTATCATTCATTATTGATTTAAGTATCAATACCATTGGTTAGGGCTCTATGGTTGGTGGATGGAAATAAAAACTCCATGAAGTATCCATATGAGACCATAAATAAGGTAAAAGAGAAAATTCAACATTTATGTGGGTTAAATAATATGAATCCATATAGCACATTATTGGTCATAAGGAACAACTCTACTAACACATTCATGTTGTTGCCAACTATTTGAATCCCAAGTTTTTCTTGTCCCCTTCATCCAAAACGGATACAATGGTTATGCTTGACCTTAACATGTGTATTGAGATGTTGCTTCCTAATGACAACCTTCGAGACCTCATACATCATGAAGTATATGGCTACAAGAGGCTGAAAGAAGCATTTTTTTCAGTTCTATGAATTCATATGCGAGCCAATCTGCAACTAGATAAAAAATATATATATGTTTATATTTAGTTTATTATTAATTTTTATTTTTTTCAGTTCTATGAATTCATATGAGAGCCACTCTGCAACTAGATTATATATATATATATATAATAACCTACCCTATTCTGGGAATTTATTTATTTATTTACACCAATTGGATCACTCAAGCATGTCGTCAAACAGTTAGAATCAAGAGCCCTGTATTGGTTATATAGAATTTGCAATTGTTGGTTACCAAACATTCATGTAGTAAGCTTCCCAAAAGAGAACACCTCAGAGATGTTATACCCAAATGTATATTGCAGAATTAAAACTACACTTGTTTTCCAAAATGTCATCCCATAATTTGCACAGGTAACATACAACATATTCCAGAAATTTCAACTGAAGTTACTCAATTGAACAAATAATAAACATTGACTTTCCATCTGAGCATCAAATACATTAAAGTAATAGATATCTTCTAACCTTAACTTTCTATATCTGCCCTCCAGCTGACAGTCCAAGATTCAACCTCCAAATTCCACAGAGTTCTGCGACTCAGATGAACAGGTTCATTCAAAATTGTGCTCCCACAAACAGTGCGGCAATAGTTACTACATAGCATAGCATCACTTTTAATGCCTCATCACATCTCCATTCGTGTGGCCCATATATCTAGCGGCAGATAAGATTGAAAGTTTTCCGATTATAATTGTTGCTGAAAAGAAGAAGCGACAGCTTCTTTAAATCGGACAGCTTATCTTATTTACCAACGAACCACATAGTAGCAATTCCAATACAAATTTTTCACTGAGCCTTCTTCTGAATCCGGCGTCTACAATAAACTCCCACCGATAGTAATTTGTGAGGCTATGATATTATTAGTCACTCCAAGAGAATCGCCACTCTCTCCTATAGCGCCAGGTTTAATAGTTGCCAGGATTAATAAATATTAATCGCAAGCTTTTGAGAATCGGTTCATAGCAGCGGCAACTATACGGGATTTGGAATTCTTCAAATTTAAAATATGAGGCTAAAGATTATGAAACGGCTCCACCTTTACCCGTGGCTTGCGAAAGAAACTTATCAAAGACCTCCAAAACTCCCTTCTAAGCCTTCAGCGAACTTCTGTATGCCTCCAACAAGAAATCCGACGCCTTCAAACTATGCACTAATTCTCCCATAATAACCACGTTGCCGCTGGTCCGTTTAAATCGGAATTCAGTAAGAATCCAGAAGCTCACCCCTTTAGGAATATTTGCGATTCTTCATGAAGCAGCAGGTAGTATTAATGAATGGAGACGTATGGCCTATCATATTCCTCACGTGGTTAGGAAATTGAAATCATTAAATCATCTTCAGCGTCTCCCGATAGCAATTAAGACTTTTAATCTGGCGATATCAAATACAAGAAATATAATAATACTGGATAACCGCCTTGAATTAAACGGTATCTTTTTTCAGACACTACGATTTTAACACATATTTTATAATCCCTGAAATAGATGATGGCAGGTAAAATAGAGAAACGACAGCTCTTTTCCTTTGATTTGCTGCTATAAACAAGTTCGGTTCCCTAATCAGTCGCAATACTCCAATTCACAAGCTATCGTAGCTATTCCAAACTCAGATGCAGATGATCGCTGCTTTCAAACTTCATTTTTTTTTAAAATCCACTCGACACGGTGCTTCAGTACAGAATTCAAGAGTTGAAGATTCGTTTCTGTAAGGAACAGCGCCAACTTATGCATATTGCATCCCAAGTGAAATACAGTAATATTGACTCAGCGGCAGAATATTAACATTTAATTAAACCTTCAAAATAGGAGTTTTTTTGAGGTGGTTGCGTTGGATTCACAGGTTCATTGGGTATCCTCTCCTGACGTCTCAAATGCTGGGGTTGCTGATACTGAGAAAGATTATCTTGTTGAAACTCCAGTTGAGCGTGTGAATAGGTCTCAGACTGCCATATCTGGTAGCCTTTTGATAAGACATTGCTTGCTGGAAGACAAACCGATGAAATCTCTGCGACAGTGGCTACAGGCAATTTTCTTCAAGATAGTAGTATGCAGACGTGTCATGCTAAGGCAACGCAAGTGGAAAAAGGCTGGATAGCTGTTAAGGGCAAGAAAGAAAAATTCTCTAAACCTTCTTTTGACATGACTCTCCGCTCCCACAAGAGTAGTTCTAAATGTAAATCTTGATGTGTCTTGTTTGGGGGCATTTTTCTTGGTCGGCTGCACACCCTTTTTTGTAGCTCTATCTTTGGTTGTAAAGGGTTTCGGATCCCTTCAAAACTTGTTTTTCATCTAATCAAAAACATTTAATTAAACCTTTTCAAAATACTACAAATATGCCGAGGTAAAATATTTAATTCCTTCCATTAAAATATATCAAAAATGACTTAAGATACAATTGAATTTCTCTTAATTCTTATTGGAATACAAATCCCTTCAAAAAGCTCAACAATTAAATCCAACCAAGAAAACTGAATGTCTTCTCCAATTATAAGTTAGCCACAACAAATTTTTCACTAACGAAGCTAATCTTCTTTCATCTGGCCTCTTTAAGACTGTGAACTACGTTCACCAACAAGAACCTGTTCTCCAAACCTGAATCCAACCTCCCTACAAAAAGCTCTTTCCAATCTTTTATTCCTTTCCAAACTACTCCCAGGTTTCTGGAATTCTCATTTTTTTTCCTTTTTCTACTTTATATTTTAATTCTTTTGAGAATTCATTAAAAAGTAACTTAGATAATACTTTTTTTACTTTTTTAAACTTTCAATTACTTTTGGACTAATAAATAATTAATTTTAAATTGTCTTTTAATTTTAACCTTTTCGATAATTTATAAATTAATTATTTAATTCTAATCTTCCTTTTAAAAATGGGGACATTACTATATATATATATATATATATATAGTTTATTATTAATTTTTATTATTAAGTTTACTGAAATTCTGATAAAGTTTTAAATGTTTCCCTTATAGATTTATGGTGGAAAGATTTTAATGCCACAACACCTAATCTCAAAAGTTAGTCCATGTTTTATTCCAATTTTTAGTGCTTCTAATTAAACTCAATTAAATTGTTTTTCAAATAATTCACATAAGAAAAAGCACTAGAATGAACCTATTTATACAACTTTCAATTGCTGAAAATAGGGTACAAGGACACATTAAACGCCATGTGTTTGACCTTAATGACATTGATCCATATTCAAATTGAATTGATGAGGATGTTGATATGGATCCAACATTCACTAATGATGGTTGAGTTGATTGGACAATAATGCAAACCAAATAGAAAGCATATGTGGTAGCATATGTTGAGGTAGAAGGCGAGATTGGTTGATGTAAGGTAACTCCAAAGGTTGCTTGCACTGTCTGATTGAAGACCTTCCACTATCTCCTGTCTGGAACCTGCTACTAAGGGTTCTTACTGAGCTCAAAAGACTTTCATAGTCCTGCTCCAACTCTTCTCAAAGAGTTCTCCACTAGTGCCTTACCTTTGGAAATCCCACACCTTATTGCAACTATCACTCTTCCTTGGACTTAGAAAGATCTAAGTGCCAACATCTTCATCTGGTGAGAACTGATTGCAGGGGAGTTGAAGGTACTGTCTCCATCCATTTCAGGTCCATTTGTATGCATTTTGGTGGTTCTTCAGCTTCCACTTCACCCGATTCCAAAATCTTGCTTAAAGGAGGCCTAATACTCATTAGCCCTTACCAGTCCCTTTTTCTATTTTCCTGCCCTTACTTCCCAAAGGACCTGACAAACTAATTATGTTTTCTGACACCCTTTTAAGGCTTTTAAATCTTCCACGGGGTTCAAGCTTCCATCTGTACCGTACATGCAATTCCTATGTTCATGGAGGATTAGGGCTTAAAAGCCTATTAGCTAGGGTTTTAAGAAATTCTGACTATTTCCTTACACTATCAGATTTTTCAAAACCCAAATCTCTTTAACAAGTCAAGATATGACTAAAACTTTCAGAAATCTACAGGTACGGTACTGTACCTTCTACCCTGCCGAAGTTCTCAACTTTTTTACCCAAACTCCTAACCGGGTCACAGAACTTGCCTAGGGTTTGGAGTTAAGATTCATTGCTTGGCCCTTTTGATTACCTGTCACCAAATATATACAATACATTGGCTTCCCTCCCATTTTCACCAAACTCATGAGAATCTCATGGTCAGGGTCTAGGAGGAAGCCATTTGAAAACTTACTGCTCAAAATAGGAAAACTAACACACTACAATTAATCTATGAATTTGAAACAGCAATTCTTCCCTAAACAACTTAAAGATCAAATGAAAGTCGCTCTGTCCTATCTACTAAACATGTACACAGTGTCAAATTAACATGCTCAGTGCCTTCTAGTTCTCTGTTCTCAAAATGCATGGGCAGATTTAGAAATTGTAGTTTCTGTCAAAACAGGGTTATATTCCTTTTACCGCCTGAACCTTGGACACCAAGCATTGTCAACACTCGAAGTGAAAGTTATATACAAAGAAAAATGTTAACACTGCTCTGTAATTACAAAACAAAATGCTATATCAATATACAACACCTAAATAGACTCTACTACGCAAAACACACTGCGTTTTTCCAGTAAACACAGAAAATTCTTAAAATCTGCTAACTGTTCTCTATTTCTTCACCCCCAAACTTGTTTACAATGTAACTTTCTCTTCTCCATGAGCCACACACACTTTGGATGCCTTTTTTCCACCATGCAATGGCCGTTTTTTGACTGTTTCCTAATTTCAAGGAATTCCTACCACGGGATTTCATGCAATCCCTTAAATTCTGCCATGCAGTTTTACAACAACAGTTTACAATTTCCATTATGCCATATTCCCGAATCCTTGGACCACTAACACCTTGATTGCATAACAAATACCTTCCTAGCTGTTCACTAGAATCTTTTAACAACAAGAATATGGTTGGCCCACATTTACTGCCCCATATTGCAACTTAGGCAGTCCAAAGTTTAAGAAAGCCAAAATTTAATAACATCAACCAACATTGATTAACTAAGATGTTTTAGTCCTAATGACTAATTCATCCCCACTAACAAGACCTCTCTAGATCAAAACCAACACAAAGAAATCCTGATTTGGCCAAGATCAGGTACAAGCCAAAACTTTTTCCAAACAAGGTGGAGGTCAGCCTAGGTGCCCTGCACCATTGGTGAGCTATCAAAGGCGAGTTCACTGAATACACAACTTAATCCTATGCATAAGGCTCATATTGAGGCTTTTGTTGAGGATACTCTGACTATATCATCCACTACCATGGCACCCCCTCAATGGCTACAAACTTTTATGAGCTTTAGTCATAGAAAAAACTTGTGATTTATTTATTTTTTTGTTGACATTGAAACTTGAAGTTCATATGTATTGAAATTTTGAACTCATTTTTTAGCCTATAAAGTGTATTTAACTCTACTTTTGATCTATATAAAAAATATATATATCAATAATATATTTCATAAATTCAATAATATGCATGTTTTTTAAGAATTAATGTATTTTTAATGTTTGATAAAATGAAAAACCCCAATCCATACTGGATTCTCAATTCCTTAATAAAGCAGTTGAGAAAGACTGCTTAGTTATTTGAAAGAACATACTTGATATGAAAAAGATCCACGTCGACTTGTCTTCTCAACAATATTGAAGAAACAATCTTTTTTATTCCATTCATATGTGCCAGAATATTTTCCTTATAAAGGCAGTAGTAACTTCATGCAAGAAAGAGGCCAATAACTATAAGTTGAAAGTCAAATCCCTGAAAAGGTGCACATATGACTACCCAAACGAAGTGGTACAGAAGAATTCACCGTGTTTTTGTCTCTTTATCTCTTCCACTTTATTGGGAACACCTATATATACCTTGTGCTATCATCTGGAGTTAAGTGATCTCCACATGTAGTAGCATATTCTGTAACAGTGTTCCTTAAGCTTTTATTCCCAGTAGACAATGCATGTTGCAACTTCCTAATAATCACAATATCGAGGTTGTTCCACCTAGGCATACACAATGTTAATAGCAGAGTGCAAAGATATGAAATGGGCAATACAAAATGAATTCTAGATAGACAAAATATATCAAAAAAATTGATCAATCCTTTAACAAATCTTACACTAAATCAATGAACCAAAACTGGTCAATTATGACCATGGCCACCGAGCATCTCTCCAAACAAACCACCGTCTACACTCAGTGTTACATTTATTCGAGCAAGGCACAGAATTTTGGCTGAAAGTTTCATGTCTTTTGTGGCACAAGTTTTCATGATGGCCACATACTGGAACAGATTGCAATTGACTATCATGCTGCAGAGCTTGATCCCTGTAAGCGTTACCATTTGAATACTTGGGGTGTGATACAAAAGGAACACCTTTCCACCATAGTTGAAGGGCCTGCACATGAAAGGCACAACACAATGAATTTTGCAATTTTTAATTTTTACTTTATTACACATCAACTAATTTTTCTTACTTCAAAGTTGAGATTTTGCACGAGTTACAAGTACAGCTATGTTTTAGTTTTGAGATCCAATTTTCATGATGTGTACGTATGTGCACATGCATGCATGAGGATTGAAACTCTGGTTTCAAAAGACATTTGAATTCTTAATGACAAACAATTATGTAAAATCTACACTAATAAGCAAGGGTTAGAGGATGAAAGTAGTAGGTATCTTAAAGTGATAGTTGGATAATTGCCTTAATTGATGTATCAGACTAGTTTATTGCATACTGTTAGAAATCTTGGAATAGTAACTGTCTATTTTATAGAATGAAATAACGAAAAAATATGAAATCCAAGGATTCATGATATTAATATTTATTTGTTTTGCAGTACCAAAACTGTGGCCATATAATATTGATGTCTTTCTCATGTGGCAATTTTGTAGCAATCCTTTCTCTATAACATCTATTGTAAAAAAATGATATGAAGATCAACAGGAAGCATACTTGTCAAATTAATTACCTGGAGGTTCAAAGTACACCCATTTGTAATGCTAAATATTGAAAAACTATGGGTTTAGTATTAGCCAATATAAAGAAGGTTTTTGGCCTGAATTCAATTTAACCTTTAGGATGGGAATGCTTGACTCAAATCAGGCCTTCGTTCACCACACATTAGCTCAAAATTTAGTAAATCAGACCACAGTCACTCAGACTTCTTTGCAGGGTTCCCTCCACTTTACAATTCTTTGATTCCTGTTTGGAAAGCTCCTTGCTTTGGTAGTAGAGCTGATCCAACTGGATCATAACCTTCCTCCAAACTTGACATGAACCCATTAGGAAAATTGTAGTGATTTCCTGCACAAATAATCAACCTATTGCTAGCAATAGCTGGAAAATCATTGTTTTCATCAGAATGATGTCTTTCCTTGAGGGAATCCCTTAAGACCAGATATCCTCCAAAAAATATTCAAGGAAGCTGGGAAAGAAGTTCTCCAAACATTTGTGATGGATAAGTTTGAGGTGCATTTTACACTGAAGGTTTCCTCACATGTGGCTTTAGAGAGATCTAATCCGCATTTATCCTCTGATCTGGCCCTAGAGATGTAATGTCCCCTTTTTGGAAAACCCTAAATCTTACCCTAGAATCACAAGATAGGTGTAGCTAGGGTTATGGTTTTACCAATCAGGTGCTTTAAGGAAGATGAGTCCTGGTTTAGATCCTCAGTATGCTAACTCCGACCTGTCTTATGTCTAAATTCTGAATATGTTTCAGACGATAAATCAGAAGATATCCTTTATTTACTGTTCAAAATATATATATTTTTCTTCTTATTCCATTGATTCATAATATTCATTTATTGGTTTCTATATATATCTCCCAATATTACCTTTTCTACCCCTTTTATCTCCTCTACATCTGCTCCTTCAACTCAGAAATTATTCATTTAATTGCTCTCATATAAATTCTGTTTTTAGATGATGCAACTTATATCCTTTCTCATAAATCTGCTCATGCATGATACACATATATTTTCCTTTAATTATATCTCCTCAAAGTCTGCTCAAACTTATGCCATGTTATCCTCTTATTGTCTTCTCCAAATCTGTATTTACCTTTCTAAAATCTGTATATATCTCTTGGTATAATTTATTCCCCTTATTTCTGAATTCGTAAAATAAATAATACTCACTTTTCCCCTCCTTTTGAATAAGACAAATTTTGTCTTATTTGGCTCCTCTCTCTCCTTACTTCCTATTTCCCATTCGATGCCTTTCTTTTGGCTGCTTGTGGATTTAAATATCAGATTGACTGGATGAAGGGTTGCATCCCTTCCACGTTGGCAGCCATTGAATAGTCATGCCTTTTGTATCGCTGCCTTTTGGGAACTAACCCAAGGGTTATGAAACAGTGTTCCACGAGGATGCGTCCCCCCCAAAAAAACCCGCATTTCCTAGATGGGGACATCTCGGAGGCTTGGGGACTTGGGGGGAACATCCCCCCACCAACCCACCACCAGTGCCAACATCCCACCACCAGTGTCACTGTCTCCAAGATGCCACTAGGACTTTGAGGATGTTAGGGTGTCCTCAAGACGTCTAGGGGACTCCTAGTTGTCTCCAAGATGTATAATTCTTATACATCTTTTTATAACTATTTTTTCAAGTACTATATGTATTTCAGCACCCTACCGCCCCCCCGCCGCCATCCCCCGGCCGTCCCCCTACCGCCCCCAAACTTAGACCCCCCATCCCCGCGTCCCCAAAACATGTCCCATGCCATCCCCCCATCCCCGTCCCTGAAACCCCATGGGACACTGGAAATACCATCGCTGCCATATAACCGTGGCACTTTTGACTTTTGGATTGATATATTTGTTTTGTTTCTTTTCTTTTATATTAGTCTTCACTTACTATGATAGTAATAACAGATTTTATATTCATTTATTTATTATAGATTATAATGGTAATATTTAAATTATTAACATTCATATTTGAATATTTATAATATTGTATTCCATAGATAATAATAATATTATCTCCGATAATTATACTTATAATAATATTTAAATTGCAATTATTTATATTTAAGTTTTTGATATTTATTTTATTTGTATTTAAATACTTACATTTCGGGGTTACAGTTCCGGAGACATGACAAGAGAGCCCCAAACTACCATTTGATCTAACACTAGATTGATCTGAACAATCTTGCAGTTTCAAGCAATACCTTGATATGTACATTGAATAATTTTTCTACCAATACCATAGCTCCTTATTTGATAAATCTTAATTGGAGTTTCAAATAGCTTTTCGGCTTTTTTGCTTTTACCATGTGAATGAATTACATGTTGATGTTGATAAATACTGGTCACTAATTTGTCAATGTACATGTCTTCTCACTTTTTCCTTTGCAAAGGAGAAGATACATGTCTAACAATATATATGTATTGTAGTGAAATGAGCACAATGAACATAGCATACTCAGATGAAATATTTAAGGAATATCATACCAACACAAAACACATAACATATGGAAAAGAGTCTTCTTAATACATCAACCATTAGGTACAATCATTGAAGTCGCGCCTAAAAATTCACATAATGATCAATAAAAGGATGGGTTAATTTTCCCAAATCACCTGATACAATCAACCAATAGGTGGCAACATCCATCACTATTGACAACTCACAATGGCGAGAGTGGGTGCAGGTTCAAGAGCAAGTGGGAAGAGTAGTGAGGGAGGAAATTTGAATTCCTCCGATGAGGCTGTTGATGCTGAGGACGCCTCTGATGGGATTCGTGGGCTGTTGAGGTCTTTCAATCTTTTGTGGCTCTGCCTTCTGTAGTTTTCTATCTGGAGCCTTTGGTTTTCAAACTCTCTAAAGATGGGCAGTTGGTGTTTGGCGAGGATTTTCTTCCATTGTCTAGGTTCTTCGAGCTTCTACCTCCTATGAGCACCTTGGTCTTTGTGGCTGTGTTTCTGGACGCTTTGGAGGATGGGTGTACAGTTTTTCCTGGTGACTATCCTACGTGTGGTTTCCTCTGGGCCATCTTCCTTTGGCATAGGCTATCCTTTGTGGACAGGTGTGGCTCCGTTTTAGGAGTTTTTCCTTTGTGGTTTTGGTGTTGTTTGCTTTCCCATAGGTCATGGTTGTTTTGCTTTTGGTGTGGGGGAGTTTCTTTGCTTTTGTGCTGCTGTTTCTGGCTAGACTCTAGGACCTCTGTTGGTGCTAGGCTAGGGCACTTTCGGTTGTTTGGGTTGTTTCTAATGATTATCTTGAAAACCCAGTTTCTATTGTCCTTTTGGCCTGGGAAGAACCCTTCCTGGCTCGTTAAAGGGGCTTTTCTCTGTTTGGTGTTGTGCCCTTGTTGGTTTTTACTATTGTTTTTGGTTTTACAGGGGCTGGAGTTTCCTGGGCTTGTGTTGGCCTATTGTGGGATTTCTTCTGCTGCTCCTCTTTTCTAGGAGGATGTTGTGCTTAAGCTTTTTTCGTGGTTTCCCTTTTGGAGAATGATGATGTTGAGGTCTATTGGGGAAAATCTTTTTTTCTAGTTTTGGATGATGCCTTTGGAGCTGGTTATTTTGAAGGCTCTAGAGTGTGTGCTCTCTATGTTGTGGGCTGATTTGATCTTTAAATCTGGTTTCTTGTTTCCATCTCTTCTAATGCCTAAGGTTGCTGCGAGTGCTTATGCCATGCCCCCAATTGCAACACTAAAATATAGTCTTGAAATATAAATAAATAAATAAAAATAACAATACAAAATATTAAAAAAATATATAAAAAATAAAATATTAACCATTTCAATATTTATAATCATTATAATATATATATATATAAAAACTAATGTAATGAACATAAACTATATTAAATAACATGTGTAAAAATATAATAATATGCAAAGAGCATAGAGACAGCGATTAACCTTTAATCAATAGACATGATCCTTGACAAATAGATGCCTTGAAAGATAACATCTCTTAGCCATACGTGGGTATTAAAGGAGAGATATCTTCAAATCAAAAGGCATCGATGGATGGGGAAGAAAGAAAAGAGTGGTGATCAGCAAGCTCTTTTAAGCAGTATAATTAATTCATGATTTCAGAATCGTAATCTATTGTTTCAGAATTATAAATAATTTCAGCTAGTATAATAAGTGATCATTTGGATCAGTAACTCCAAACAAGAGGAAATAAAGGAATACAGACCAAACAGCAATAAGGTAAGTAAATATTTTATGAGTTTAAATAATAAGTAAATAATTTATAAATTTAAATAATAGATAAGTGTTTTATGAATTCAAATAATAGGTTTGATAAATACTTATAAATTTAGATAATGGTCTTTAATAAATACATTATGAATTTAGATATTGATGTTTAGTAAATATATTATGAATTTAAATAATAGTGTGGCAAAATAACAATTTACACATAATGATTTTTATTCTAATTAATGTTATTTATTTCTAGTGATGTTATTTTGGAATAATAAAATTATGCATGCTACTATTTATTGTTATTGCAGTGCTAATATGTTATTTTGATTTAGATAACTAATTATGTTATTGTGATCATAACTATTGTGTGTGCAAGCATATCTATCTTGTTATTTATCTTTATAGAACAACCATGGAAGAAGTGAGGAAGAGACTACTAGTAGGTTGAGCAGATACTAAACATCCTCCTAAGTACGCCACTCCATGATGGAATGACTAAGTGCGCCTCTTGGAGCCAAGGGGGTGATATCCGCTCTTGGGCTTGGGAGGAGATGTTTACAGGCCTCCTGTAGTAAGCTCTTTCCAAACCTCTACATGGGTTGATTGATAGGATTGATTCAAGGGGTTTCAACCATAAGAGGGATGGATAAGATAGCAAGGATAGGGAATGCAGATACAAGTTGTCTACCAAGTAGACCACCCCATGCAGAATGACTAAGTGCGCCAAATGAGGGCCAAGAGGGATAGTATATCCGCTCTTGGGCTTGGTGTGATAGCTTTAGGCGGACCTATCATGCTTTTCATCCACTCCCCCTTATGATCCAACTCTCAATGTGAATTATAAATATTATGTGGTTTATGTAATTTAAATGTATGCGTGAAATGAATAGATAAACATTTGTTATATATGTCTAATTTTGTGAATTATATTTCAATATTATCTAACATGTTTCCAATACCTAAAACCAAGATTTATCTGGCTTAAAGCATTTAGTTGATAAGTTGTAACCCTAACTGCATTAGCTTGTATTTCTAGAGCAAGAATTAGGGTTTTCCACAAAAGGGGACATTACAAATGGTATCAGAGCATCTTTCCTGCCATCTTATGTATGCTTCATGTATTACATGTATGCCTCATGCTTCCTATGTATGTGTATTCAAGTGTGTATTCAAATGTATACCTTACAACTTATATATGTATTCAAGTGTATACTCTGTGACTCTGATTACCCGGGTCCTTCACTTTAGCCCAGCCCAGGCAGAGCCAAAATGATGTGGAGTTCGGTTAGGGTTGGTTCAGCTACGGGTTAAGCCCAAGGTTCTCAGTTTTCCACCGGGTTCTCTGTGGGTCCCTTCATAGAAGGACCCACCGAACAACAGAGGCTCTTTCTGTTTACAGGGAGAACCAAAAGGACCCGAGGAGGGACCAGTGATCAACCTTAAAAGGCAAAATCAACTTAAAACAAAAAACAAAACAAAAGCACTTAATGGTTTGGGTGCAAAAAAAGCAGAGGATTTGATCTATGTACACTCCAACCTTCGTCTCTTATCACATAAGAAACCTGAATACTATGAGGGTGTGTCAAAGAATTGGGATCTCACCCCTGAGTGTGCTGATTTAGATGCTACAATTGCACAACTTACCTTGGCTTCTATGGATGACAATGAGGCAACTAATGCACCTAGTGGGAGTGGCAATCCAATTGATAGTGGTTCAAATGAAATTGAAGTTATTGAACCAATTGAGGATGATGAGGATGATGAATTTGAAGAATAGTAATACTGAATTAAATATTGTCTTGATTGTAATTTGAATTTTCAATGTGTAATGACATTTTAAGACTTGAGTATTTACTATTTACTTTTTTGCAAATTATGAATATGATTACAGATTATATGAGGTATTACCGTATGGCGTATTTCATTGTTTCAATATTCTATGGCATTATGGCATTATGATCATATGATTATAATTTTGAGCATGCTTATGAGTCTATGGCATTATCATTATGTTTATAAATTTTATTTATATATAATATATATATATATATATATATAGTACGGCCGTACCCGAACCCGTACCCTAGGAAAAAAAAAAATTGCGAACCGGCGAAACCGAACCCGAACCCGTGACCCGTACCAACCCAACTTAGCTCGCTGACTTGTTAGTGTTGTAGCTGCAGGAGGTATTTTTCTCCTTAAATATCTTTGTCTAAGGCACGTCGGCCTTCTTGTCTTAGATAATATTTTATATTCCTTATTTTCTAAAGGGGCCAACCTAGAGGGAGTTCTCCTATCTTTGTATATAATGGAGGTGATTTCATCTCATTTGGGTATCACAACATTCTCTCTTCAATTCGCATTCCCAGGTAGTAGATCGCCATTATTTAGCAGCAGACTAGTTTTCAAGAGGAAGAAGTTCATTTCATTCGCTTCATTATTAGCAACAGGAGTTCGCTACTCTTAGCAAGCCTTAGCAGCAGATTCATTTCTTTGTGGAAGGTTTATAATATGCTCAACAAGAAGCAACATACACTATTGTATAAGTCTTAGCTAGATTTAAAGGGCCTGATTTGTAAGCAGATTTCTGCCATTATTATTCTAATATGGAAGAGATCTATTTGCTAGGTTTTTTCCTCCCTCGAGGAGGGTGGTTTTCCCAGAGTATTTGTTGTGTTCATTGTTCTCTTGTGTTGTATTTTTGCTTATTTACATTTATGTTCATAAAACTAGCATGGTATTAGAGTGGGTCTAAGAAAAGATCTAATCAGATTTGTTTAAGCAGTCAAGTCAACTTTTCATCTAGGGCAGATCTTGAAGGCAAAGTATTGCAGATCTGAGGTTGCAAATTATTCAGACCTAAGGGCAGATCTTTGAAGGTGAATTTGTGCAGAAAAAGAAGATGGTGAAAGATGTCAAGGTAGAAGATAGGCTTGACGGAGCCTCAAACTTCAACTCTTGGAAACCCAGGGTACTCATTGCATTAGAGGAGAATGATCTTGATTTCGTGGAAAGTGATATGCCCGAGCCTTCTGATGATACTGAGAAAATCCAGTGGAAGAAAAATGGCACGAAGGCTAGAAAGATCATGATAGACTCTATGATGAATCACCAAGTACAATCATCTCCAAGTTGAAGACAGCTAAAGAAATGTTTGATACTCTAAAAGGATTGTATGAGATCAACAATACCGGTAGAGCCCTTGCTTTGAGACAACAACTTCACCATGTAAAAATGGATAAAGAAGATTCAGTCATCTCATTCTTTATGAAGATTGCTGATTTGAGAGATCAGTTGAGCGCTATTGGGGATATAATTGCAGACAGAGATCTTGTTATGTTGGCACTAAATGGTCTTCCCCAATCTTGGGAACCCTTTATTCAAAGCATCAGTGGGAGATCTAAGTTGCCCAAGTTTGATCGTCTTCGAGCTAATTGTATTCAAGAAGAATCCAAGTTGGCAACAAGAGGAATTGGGTGAAACTATCATGATGTAGAAAATCAAGTTCTTACTACACATACTTCTAGAGAAAGAGGCAAAGGAAGAAAGAGGAATAGAGACAAAGAATCAGATTCTGCCCCAAAACCAAAGAAGGATCTCTCTCACATTCAATGTTTCAGGTGTGACAAGTATCGTCACTTTGCTCGAGATTGCAAATTAAGGTCTACACAACTTGTTTCTACTGCGGAAATTGACATAGTGACATCTCAGAAGGAGCCAAGTTCTAAAGTCGATTCACAAGGTTTCTTATTCTAAAGTCGATGAGTTTCTTCAAAGTGGAGGAAATAACATTCAGAGGGAGTCTGACAAACCAACAGAGGCAACCTTGGACAAGGAGGTCAAGAGGTTGATGCCATTACTTGGAGCTTCAAAGGAAGTCACATCATCATGAAGACTTGTTGTAATGTATATTTCTCTAAGAAGGAGAATATGAGGTGAAAGCCCTTGTAGTGTATATTTCTCTGAGACAGAGAAATATGAGGTGAAAGCACATGTAGTGTATATTTCTCTAAGACGGAGAAATATGAGGTGAAAGCCCTTGTAGTGTATATTTCTCTGAGACAAAGAAATATGAGGTGCGAGCCCTTGTTCATCTTTGAGACTGAGATGAGACGTCATGTTGAGAGACTCCATGACGACATCACGTTGAGAGACTTCCGTGATGGACCCTTGTACTAGTGTTTTCCACACATGGGAGTAGCCATTGTGGACATCATGTTGAGAGACTCCATGATGACATCACGTTGAGAGACTCCGTGATGAACACTTGTACACATGTTTCTTTCCACACATGGGAGTAGCCATTGTGGACGTCATGTTGAGAGACTCTATGATGACATCACGTTGAGAGACTCTGTGATGAACTCTTGTACATCTTTGAGACTGAGATGTGGTTTTCCACAAATGGGTGTAGCCATTGTGGGCGTCATGTTGAGAGACCCCATGACGAGGATATCTGGAAAAATACCTCCCTAGCTAAGAGGGAGTGTTAGTGTTGTAGTTGCAGGAGATATTTTTCTCCTTAAATATCTTTGTCTAAGGCAGGTCGGCCTTCTTGTCTTAGATAATATTTTATATTCCTTATTTTCTAAAGGGGCCGACCTAGAGGGAGTCCTCCTATCTTTGTATATAAGGGAGGTGATTTCATCTCATTTGGATATCACAACATTCTCTCTTCCATTCACATTCCTAAGCAGCAGATCACCATTTTCAGCAGCAGACCAGTTTTCAAGAAGAAGTTGTTCATTTCATTCGCTTCATTATTAGCAGCAGGAGTTCGCTACTCTTAGCAAGTCTTAGCAGCAGATTCATTTCTTTGTGGAAGGTTTATTATATGCTCAAGGAGAAGCAGCATACATTATTGTATAAGTCTTGGCCAGATTTAAAGGGCCTGATTTGTAAGCAGATTTCTGCTGTTATTATTCTAATATAGAAGAGATCTATTTGCTGGGTTTTTTTCTCCCTCGAGTAGGAGGGTTTTCCCCGTGTATTCATTGTGTTCATTGTTCTCTTGTGTTGTATTTCTGCTTATTTACATTTATGTTCATAAAATTAACATGACTTACATGTATTCAAGTGCATACCTTTTGGCTTATGTGTATTCGAGTGTATTCAAGTGTATACCTTGTGGCTTATGTGTATTCGAGTGTATTCAAGTGTATACCTTGGGACTTATGTGTATTCAACTGTATACTCAGTAGCTTACATGTATTCAAGTCTATACCTTGTGGCTTATGTG